>OZ023138.1:3777900-3807141 GCA_963675895.2 Styela plicata
TGTTTTATCTTGTAATAGAACTTCTGATTCTATTGCCATTTCGGAAAGGTCGAAATAAATCTATCTATCTATCATGCAATATAACGAATATTGCAAAAAAAAATCCATAAATATATTGAAAAAGTGGTATTAATCGAATCGTTCAATCATTTTTTGAACAACATCATTATGGAATAAAAAAAGATTCGAACGTATGTGTTCCTATTCACGATTTGAAAAGGAATACGCGTATATGACTACATCAACTATGTAACTAAATCTGCCATGGTCAGATTCAGCGAGACGCAGTAAAAAGACTTTTGCACGATTTCACAACTTGAATGATGTATGCAAAGCATGCATTCATTTTTCCTTGAACTTTAACACTAATGCAAGAGGAAAGGTCACGCCACACACGCATGTGGTTCAACATGTGATTTACCTCATGATGCATGTTGCTGATAATAAAACCTTCGAGTATATGTGAAGGTCCAATATATTTATATTCTAGAGAAAATTTCACTTCAAAAACTAGAAACGCGCATCAGAAGCAAATAAAGTCCGACTTTATAGTTAAAATACCTTTAGCATACGATGGTACAATAAAAATAGTCCGTTCCAACCAGCACATTAAACTGGGTCAAAGAGAAAGTGTTTGAGAAAAAATCTACTTTGTTCAAAGTCTGTTTATTATGATTCCGGTGGCGTGATTTCTTTATTTCTCGAAAAGGATTGATTTTATCAGTGCTATGTTGATACAGCGCTTCGATATGATTTATTTTATTTTCTGACCTCTCGTCATGTGCAAGCAACATTAAATATAACTCTCGAAAATCAACAATATCAAGTAATGTGTATGAGGTTACGAAATGTCCACAAAAAGAACACGATACAAAATTGAATCCAGAAGCATTGAATCTGTGGCCCATTCATAAAAATATTTTTTCGAATAGAATTATACGTAACTGCGTGATATTGACTTGTTATCTACTTGCATAGAACAAGTAACCTTTTAATTTCGCTTTTTGCTATAATAAAGTTCAACTAGTAAAGTGTGGTGCCAGCAACATCGTTACTTTATGTCATTTAATTCAATCGAACAAATTATCACACTAAAATATAGAATTCAAAGCAAGAAACACTGATTTAAAATTATCAAGTCCCAAAGACATGTATGGAAGGTTTTGTTCATTGCAATTTGTTCTATGCAAACCTGCTACTTCAAAATACAGTACCAGCAACTGCATTCAAAGTCATAAACAAATGGGCAACTCCTGAGAAGATCATTTAAAAAATATCGAAAACAAAGGTTTTTGCTCAATACTGGCTAATTGACAAAAAGTCTTTGGCAACATTTAAGCACGAACCAACCATAGTTGCGTGGCTTGTCCGCTCAGGTCCGGTCTCATCTGTGTTTTATGCTTGGCAAAAATGTTTCATTTCGTCCGAATAACATTTCCATAAAACATATGTCGTCGGTTTGAGAAATGTTCTGATCCACTTTGATGTTAGTTTTGGTCTAACTGTGACTCATACTTACAAAACATGCAATCTGCATGTGCAATCTGTATATTGTTTTGGAGTATCAAAAAAGATAAATAAATAATAATGACGTGACTTAAAGCACAGCTCTGTCGAAAACTGCAACAAAATTGTCTGTGGGTTTGTAAGGAAATTCGAATATTTAAAAAAAAAATTTTGTATTTTCATAATGATATTAAACCTAAAATAAAAATATTGATATTGATGAGAAAAATATTATTTTTACATACATTTTCCCAACAATCGCTTGAACAAACTCCAATGGTTCTGAAATTATCTGCACCCGGAGGAATCAGATGTTCTAAACTATTAAACTCTCTGTCCGACTTGTAGAACACCGATATCCTGTTCTCTCAATGTAGATGTGTAGTGGAAACGTATTCCAGAACTATCTTGCACTCCTACACAAAAATTTATAGACTTTAATTGTACCCCGGTTGATTTAAGAACGGGGAGGGTTCAATTGAAAAAATGAGAAGAAGCGAACACAAGAAGTTCGTCCAAAAGCTAGCTGGGGCACGACAATGCTTGTCGTTTAAAAACGTGTAATTGTTCATATCTCACCACATTTAGCATCTAGAACTTTCAGTAGCCTTATTTTTTCTGTCGTCATTTGGGGTTGGATATTGTAGTATGCTATCGGATGTGATGTTTGTTTGTAGAGAACGTTAGGCTTGTGACTAAGATGATGGCATCATAGGCTTGAATATCATGGGTTACAGTCCCAGCAAATTTCTCTTGAAAACCAAGCCAGTAATCCACTCACTCTACCTCAAGTTCTAACTTGTAAGTGAAATTACCATCAAACTAAAAAATTCTATCATGTCGATTTTACGACATGATTTACGAGCGAAGAGTTTACAGAATTTTTTCCCAGTGTATGTAACAATAACAGCTCCTAGTAAGGTTTACTTTACCTGACTTTAAATTTGGGTTATCGTAATGAGTTTCAAGTTGTATGTACACCGGATCACTTGGACCACCAACTGGTAAACCTGCTATTTCTGGATATATCATTGCCTGTATATAATATTGAATGGTTATCTTGATTTTACTGCATCTTTGTTTTGGTTGTAGATGATTGGCTATGGAAATCCCCCTCCTAATTAAAAAAGTTAGTGATGCATATACCTATTTAAAGATCATACAAATATATTTCAAAATAAAATGACAAAAGAAAATTAGGTTGCTGTACGCGTAAATGTGCAAGTCAGTTGTTTGGTCTAATTCTTCTATTTGAAATGATTGGAATATGCCTTTTGTTTTTCTTACATTTCCATAGGCAAGGGCATCAGTGGTTTTAACGTCTAATGTTGTAAATGTGTACAAGTTTACCAACCATAGATTTTATTTTGTTATGCATGGGTCACCGATGGACCTCGGATTGATTAATACAAATCCGCGTATGGACTAGAGGATCTTCAAATCACACGTTATATAAAAATACAAATGGACGCCAGATGTTTGTGTCGTTACTTCGTTTTTACTTCGTTTTTTTATTGGATATTTGACTCAGACCAATTAGGTTCAAAACTGCCAAGACGACTTCACAACTAAGCGAAGGGTATATTATCAGCAACATGAATCATGAGTAGGGCTGGGCAATTCGATTCGATGATTCGAATCGATTCGAAGTACAAATCATTAGAATCAATTGTGAATCGTTCATCGAAATAAAAATTTGCGAAAGTGAAATAAGATTTTCATTTTTGACGATGAAATGAAATCGATTTTGGTCCGATTATATTTTGGTCACTAAAATGTGAAAATTGTTGCTCCTAAACATGGACTGTGAATAGAAATATACACTATTAAAATATAAATTTTTCGATTTTCCCAATTGAGACAATTTGTAATAGTTTAAACGGGATAGTTGTTATTTACACGAAATTTTTGATTCGATCCGATTTGAAAAGATTATTCGAATTTTAAATGATTCGGTTTTTCCTAGCACTAATCATGAGGTATATCGCGCGTTGAACCACATGCGTATGGCGTGACCTTTCCTCTAAAATTAGTGTTGAAGTTCAATGAAAAAATGAATGCATGCTTTGCATACATCATTCAAGCCATGGAATGGTTCAAAAGCCTTTTTACTGGTCATGTAAATCAATATCGAAGCGGCTCGTTGAATCTGACCACGGCAGTTTTAGTTGTTGTATTCATATACACGTATTTATTTCAAAAAGTAAATTGATAAAGCAACAATCTATTGTAGTAACACCAATTGCACTCAATCAAAAAACCACAAGTAGAGTAAGTCGTATCAGCCCAGGGCGATTGATCTATCTCTTCATTTTATATCGAACAAATAAAAATACTATCGAATATCTACTATGGTACTGTTTTGACGGTGGCGATAGTTTGTCTTATTACATAACAATATGTTTTAATATGTATGCTGCACCTATAATATAGTACTATAATTTTTAACAAATGAATTCAATTCAATATATCAATTGTTGGTGAAATCGGCGTATTTTACTGATCAGCAAATACAAATTACCTCTATATGTAATTTTATGTGAAAATATATATGATGAACCGATTTCATCTTCTACAAAAAAAAAAAAAAAAAAACAGATAGCTTAAAAAGACGGCAATTTAAAGATGAGTTTTAGAAACTTACAAAGTTCATTTCACATGTGAATATAATAGGAGTAATGTAATGGGAATGGTGCCACATACCGATCTACTTGATCTAACTAATAATTTTCTATTGTTATTTGTAAAAGCAGTTTAAATTTTCGTTCTTTCGTTGATACTTCCCAAAAGCCCTCCAGAGAATATTTTCGAATAGAGTGGGTGACTACCTGAGATTTGTTTAGTCTTAGTCGCAGCGTAACTTTCATACTAGGTTTACAAAGGTTAAGCTACAAAATTAATTTACATTCGTTGTGGCAATGAATAGAACTTCTCATTCTCCTATGACACACAATGCAATAAAATATTTATTTCAATCATTTTGTCTACATAATAAACGGAAAGCAAGCAAATTATAAGATGAAAACGCAGGTACAGTCTGATTGAACAGACGCATTTCCAATCGAACATACTAGTGAAAGCAAAGCATCTAAACAGACTAAAATGAAGTGAAACTCAATATTATTATTTTGACGGTTACATGCAAACCTCAGAAAAAAGTTTTGTATTGAAAGTGAACTGAAGTATCTTAACCTAGGAAAATTTTATTGGGCAATATAAATTGATAAATGAGATGCAATCCATCTATGACTCATTCTTGACAAAACAAAATTTCTGATTGTATCGGGGGTATATCGTTTCAGAAAAAATAAATAAATGTAACAATAGAGGTGTACTTATCTGAATAATCATGCATTATAAATTCGAGATTTAAAGTAATTTTGTTTATATAGAATAAATCATGAATTTGCATTAAAAGTGGAAAAATAGGAATCAATAGTTCCGTTTATTTGAAATGTTGAATTATAATTAAATTTTTAGAGGTCATTTCAAAGACCGTTCAAACTAAGCTATACGAAAAAACCCTACACGTGATGATGTTCATTGCAAACTACAAAATGACCTTCAGAAAGAACCTAACTCATTGCACTGCAGTATTCTTAATCAAAATATATAATCTGAACACTGAATGGGAGTGATGGTGCTGCAATGAGTGAAGTGAAAGCCTTGTCGACATGCATTGTCCAAACCGTTTTCTACCATCTTTTTTTGCCAGTTTCAAACCGCATTTTATTCACAGACGAACGTGAAGAGCATTGTTTGTGCTGACACCATCTGGCTGAAAACTATATTGCTTTAATTTGCAACAACACATTTATTACTGGCATATGATTGAGCAGATAGAGTTAGGCAATGCAATTTAGATTTGAAATAATCAGACTACAACGGTTGCATTATAATGTTATTGGTCTCTATAAAAAAACCATATAGGCTGAATGATGTCTGTCTCGAATTAAGGATATTCAGTTGAAGAAGTTTCAATTTCATGTCGAATTTTTTGTAAGTTAGAGTTTATTAGTAATTGTGATTTGGTTGTGTAGTTAATATTAGTTGGTGATGGAATATAAAAAAGTAAATTTTGTTAAATATGTTGATTTAGGAAGAAATTGGAGTGTTGAGATATTGTGTAGAGTAGAGTAAATGTTTTTTTGATTTTGGTTTGGTTTTTAGAGTATTTTGTTTGAGTTAAAGTGAAATTTTTTTGAATTTTGTTTGGGATGAATTATATATAAGATTATGGTTTTTTTTTGTAGTGGTTTGGATGTGTTGTGTAATGAATGAGAGTTAGTGGTTTTTGAAGGTGTTTTTTTATGTTTGGGTATTTTTATTGTTATGTGTATATGTATGATTGGTGGGTTAAGGGTTGTGATTGGTATCGTAGGTATTTTATGGGTGATAAGAGAGAATTTTGTGGTTATTTATTGTTATGTAATTGGGTAGGATGTTTTTATTGTTAATGATTTAATTGTTTTTTTGATCGTGATAATTAGGGTATTTAATATTTTTATATTAATTTTTATATTGTGTTTAATTTTTATGGGTTTAGTATGATGTGATTAGTGTGAGGGAGTTAGTAAGATGTATGAGTAGTTTTATTTTTTTTTTATATATTGATTTGGATTGTATGTAAGGATTTGGAAATTTTTGTGGATGTGGAAGTGTTTTATGGGGTGATGTTTGTGTGGATTAAGTTCAGATGAATTGTTTAGCATACTAAATGGGTCTTTGAGTAAGTGAGAGATATGTGGTCTGAGGATTTGAGTGGTTTTGATTATCTGTTTATTTGTATTAATATTGTTATATATTATACTGAATGTGATAGGGGTGTGATCTTTGTAGGTGGTTGAAAATTGGGTATGGCATGTTTTGGTTTGCTTATTTATGTATGGTCTATATGGTGTTGTTTTATTGGTTGTATGTTTGATCTCAATTAAGTATTGAGTGTTGTTAGCGTGAGTGAGGTTGTTAAGAGTTTGTGGTTGATGATGGGGGTCATTGGGTAATTGTGAGGGGGTTGGGTTACTGGGCAAGGGGTTTGTAGTATATAGTTGAATCTGGAGGTTAGGAAGTAGGAGGAGTATTAATTTGTTGGATTGGAAAATGTTGTTGATGGGCGAATTATGGATTATTCATGAATTTGGTGGTTGGATTGGGGGGGGTTGGGGGGTGGTTTGATAAAAGGTTGTGTTTGATTTGTTTAGTTGGAATGAGTTTGTATGGGTGTGCTAGGGTTTTGTTTTAAGAAATAATTTGATTAGAAGATAGTAGTTTTTGGTAGAAAATTAGAGACTTAGGGTGTGATGAAAGTGTTAGTTTTGTTAATGTTGATGGATGTGATATGTGTTTAGTTCATTAAAGTTGGGTTTAGTTGGTGTTGTGTATTGTTTTTTTGTTGGTATGAAGTTTGGTGGTTTATTGAACTTGTGGCTGGTGTTATATAGGGTGATTGTGTATGTGTTAGTTGGAAGGGTTTTTTTATTTTATAATTTTGCCAGGTTATGGGGAGATTTTTTAGATATATGGTATGGAGTGGATTTTAAGTTTGGTGGTATGAGTCCCCTCAGTTGTATGTGTATTTGTGTTTAAGATAGATTAGTTGGGATGGTATGTTGGTATTGGTATTTGTACGATTGAAGTTGGATTAGTTTGATGTTTGTGATAATGTAGGTTTGGGTGTATTGTACTATCCCATTTGATTGAATTGTTTGGTAGGGGAGAGTGGGATTTGGTTTGTTGTTGAGTATCAGTAATTGGGGGATGAGTGAGGTAAACTTAGAAAATGTTTTTACTTATTAATTTGAATTGTGAGGTTTGGAGTTGATGTGGAGGGGGGGATGGAGATGGATTTTGTAGAATGTGTGATATAGAGGGTTTGCATATTGTCTGACCTGTTATTTTTGGTAAATTGGATTAGAGGGGTTGTGGATTTGGGGTGGTGTAAAATGACTTTTTTTAGTTAGTGTAATGTTTTTGGTGAATATATGTAGTTTAAAGAATTGGTAATAATGATATATTTTGTTGATGTAGTGTTGCTTGAGTGGGCGTAATGTTGGAGTGTCTCTGGTTGTGAGGGTGAGTGGTATTAATACATTTTTGGGTCAGTATAAAGGAGGTGTTAATGATGGTTAGAGTTGGATTTTAAAATATTTATGTGGTTATGTATGGTGAGTTTGAATGGATGGTTTTTATTAATTTTTTAAATGTAGGATATTTTGGATGTTTTTAGGTTTGGTTGGAATATGATGTGTTTTACACGGTGGTAGTGATGTCTATAGATGAGAAAGAGTGAGAGTATCTTAAAGGATTTAAATTAGAGGATGATTGTTTTGGTAAGGAAGTGGTAGTGAGAGTAATTTGGGATATTAAAGATGGAATCATGAGGTTGGTGGTAAGTGTGGTGTTGATTATTTTATGGGGGTTCCGGGCGGTTATTAGGTTGAAGGAATTTTGTTTTTAGGTTTGTTTATTGGTGAGTGTCTGTTGAGTGTGATTACGGTTGTCCTTTTGGAGATGTTTTATATGTAGCAGTTGTTTGTTTTAAATTGATTGAGGATTTTGTTGTTTTTGGAAAGATGTATATTATTTAGTTTAATGGATGTTGTGTATTAGTATTGGATAGTATATTGATGTTGTGGATGCTTTTGTTGGTTTAATCGTATACATATTAATTGAGGTATATGTGAGTGATAATTGGAGGTTGTTGTTAGGTGTATATGAAATTGATTATTATGTTTGATGTGTTTTAATTGTTAATTTATGGATTTTATTATATTTTTGGGTTTTTAAAGTGAGATATTTTTATGTATATAATATTTGGCTAGATTGAGATTATAAGATTATGAGATTATTAAATTTTGGGTATTGATGTGATATTAATTTAAAGTAATATTTTTTTACGAGTGTTATTCTTTATTGTTAAATAAATGTATTGATATGATTATTTAGGAAGTAGCTGATGTTGGTAAGTTTATGAAATTTAGTTTTTTTTAAATTCCTTGTTCAGTCAATATTTTATGGTTGAGCGATTGTTATTTATTGTATGGAGTTTTTATTGTACAGTATTTTTTTTGAATTTTTATCATTTGGATTTTATTAGGGATTTATTTTTACTTTTGAATCTGTAGAAGTGTTTTATATAATATGGATAAGAAATTTTTGTTTTTGTTTGGATTATTGTAAATTTATGTAACGTATTAGATTGTAAGTATGTTTGGAAGATGATTGTTTAGTGTTTAATTTTAGGGATTTTGATGGAATGGGTTTTTTTTGATATTATGATATGTTGAAGTATGAATGGAATTGACATTTTTTTGGAATGTGTATATATTTTCGGGGTTATGAAAGAGTTTGTAGTGGATTTTGATAGTTTGTAGACATAACTTCATTTGGGCGTACATTAGGTAAAACGAGTTTAGAAGCCTGGGTATAATGAAATTATTGTTTTACCATTCGTTGTGGATGTTGAAATGAATTGATAGTGGTTGAAAGGGTATTTTTAGTTAGATTTTTGTTTTTTATTTCTGTTGAGTTATTTAATTAGGGCAGGATTGTACCATAATGAATTGTATTTTTTCTTTGTTATTTTTTAAGTTGTTTATTCGTTTATATTGGTTTTTTTTTGATTTTTAGTTTAAGTTGTTTGGGTTTTTAATTTTTTGGGTTGATAAATTTTTATGGTTTTTATTGTTTTTTTTTTTTTTACTAGTATTTTGGTTTTTTTTATGTATTTTTTCACTATTTATTTTTTTGTTGTTTTTTTTTGAGATTTTGTGTTTTGGTTGTTTTTACGGGAGTTTTTTAAGTTTTTGGTTTTTATGTGTAGAGATCATGGTTGGGGGTAGTAGTTTTTAGTTTTTATTGTGGATGGTTTTATATACGATAAGTTTAATACCATGTAATTGATATTATTTTATTCTTGGTCACGATAATTGTTGTGTTTAATTTTTTTTGTTAATTTTGGTGTTGCTTTATTTATTTTATTTGTTATATTTTAGAGTTTAAAATGTATTTAAGTTGATTTTGATTTTTGATTTTTAGGTTTAGTATTGATTTTTTTCCTGGGTATTATATTATTTTATCTTTTTTGTAAATTTGTATTGTAGCGTTGGAGTTTTATTTGGAATTCATTATGTTTATGTTATTTGAGTATTTTAAATGTTGTTTAGTTTATCTTATAATTTTAAAGTTATTTTTTATGTTGAATTTTTTGAGTTTAGTTTGATTATTTTATTTTTATGGTTTTTTTATTAATTTTTTTGTTTTTAAAATAGTTAATATATGTTTATTTTTCTTTTTCTTGATCTATTTTTTTTTTGTTGGTTTTTTTATTTTATATGATTTATTAGAAATAGTTTTGGGTTTTGTAGTTGGATTTGTGTTATTTTTGAAGAAGGTTTTATTTTTTTTTTATGTTAATTTATGAATATTAGTCTGTTATAAATTAATTTTGGTTTTTTTATATTAATTTTGTAAGTATTTTATTTATTTGTCAATTTTAGTGATTGGATTTTTTTTGGTAGTTTTTTTTTGGGTGGTTTGTTGAATTTTTTTATTTTTTTTAGGTTGTTTGTGTTTTTGTAATAAAATTATTGGGAATTTTATTTTTTATATTTTTAGAGGAATTTTAGGTATTTTATTATTTCAGGATTTAGGATAATTTTTCGTATGTTTATTTCTATTATGATGTGTGGTGTAAGGTTTTTTATCTTTATTTGGGGGGTGTCTAGGGGTTTATTTGTTATTAAGTTATTAATATTAAGTTTAAAGATTTTGTGGGGATTTAGTATTTTGTGATGTTGTTTTTTGATTGGTATTTATTAAAGGGTTATGGTCTTTTTTTTGTAGGAGGTTATTTTTATAAGGGGTTTTTTAATTATTTATATATTGGTTTTTTTTGGTGTATCTTTGTTTTTGTTGTGTGGTTGAGGATGATCAGTGATGGATGGGGTTTATATATCTGATTTTTTTTTTGGTTTTTATAGAGTTTTTGTTTTTATTATTGTTTGGAATTATTTTGGTTTGATGTTTGTTCTGTGTATTAAATTATTATTTTATTTGTGTTTGTTTACTTTAATGGGATTCAATATTTTTTTAAACATTAAGTGTTTTTAAATTTTTGAAAATTCTTTTTTTTTTTTTTTTTTAACATTTTACTTTTTATTAGTTTTTATTATAATTACCACAAAGTAACATTTAATTTTTCTCTTTATTAATTATTTGTACAAAATTTTCTATTTATTTATTTTTATTTAAAATTTTCATTTTCAAATAATTAACATATGGGTTTTGTAGGGGTACATTATGTCCTGGGGGAAACTTTGTTTCTTATTTTTTATATTAGTTAATTGTTTTCCCTTCTTAGGTATATTTTTTGAAACCGCACCAAACTTTATAACATAAAAGCATTCCTATGTATACTTGCTGAATTTATCCCAATCATCTTATGGGTTGGTATGTTTAATCTATATTACTATTCAATTTTTACTTGAGTGTCCCTTAATATGATATTATATGATTAACATATTATTAATTTATTGGGTAAATCTAAGTGAATATTACCACAAAACAGGTTTAAATGTGCAACAATTACTACACATACACAAACATACAAAACCCAAGTTTTCCCTAAACAAAAAAAATACCAAAAATCGTTGTGGGGGACAAACCAAAAAACAAAGGTGGGGGTATGGAGTGGGTTGAGATACAAACGTCCCACGCAAAAAAAAATCCCCTAAAACACCACCAACAAAACAGAAAAGTGTGGTCCCCCCCCTCTGTTTCCAACTCTCAAGAACCCTACTACAATCACAACAAAGTGGGACAATTTTAAAACAAATAAAAACCAAAAAAAAATAAACAAAACAAATACAAAATTAAAAAACAAACAAACCACAAAATCAGCCAAGTTTTTTAGTTAAAAACAAAAATACAGACAAAAAGTGGGTTACCCCAACAAAAAAACAAAAGAAAATCGATTAAAACAAAAAAAAAACGACCGCACCCAAGGCCCAACCCCTCCACCCCCCAACCATCAAAACCAACAAACAAACAAAGAAATAAACAAAACAAAAAAACACACCCACACAACAAAAAAACAATAATCCGAACAAAATAAAAAGAAAACAAAAACCATAAGAAAACCAACTATAAAAATCCCAAAACTATAACAAAAAAAAAAAAACAACAAAAAAAACTCCCAAACAAACGAACAAACAAAAAAATATACAAAAAAGAAAAAACCCAACCAAAAAACCCCATACAACAAAAACCAAAAAAAAAGAAAAAATAAAAAAAGAACAAAATCAAAAACCAAAAACAACAAAAACAAACATAATAAAAAAACAACCTTGAAAAACCCGCCCCCTAACAACCCCACCAACACACCAAAAAAAACCAAAAGAATACAAAAAATAAAACAAAAAAAAAAAAAACAAAAAAAAACATAACCCCCCCAAAAAACACCAAGTTTTGACAAAACAATTCAAAAAAAAATAACAAGAGCGGAATAAAAAAACCAACCAAAAAAAAAGAACATACCTCACTAAAATACAAACAAAAAACAATTGCAAAACAAACAACAATAACCAAAAGAAAACTAAAAACCCAACAACTCACCTTTTATCCCGCGTATCCTGACAACCAACAAACACCCCAAATATATATACCTTACACAATCTTTCCTATTTACGAAACTGGACACCTTAATCTACCATCTAATTAAAATTTTACTGCCATCGAATTACGCGTCTCTGAACTCTCATCGCGTACCTTCGTAAAACCAACAACCCCCAATATACAGCTTAAAGATTCCGTTCTGTCGCGTCATTTTACTAAACAACAAAGCATTTTTTTTATTCTTTATTTTTTTACGGTTAGGTTGAATCTAATTTCATATTTTTTTCTAGTTTATTTATTGGAAATATTTATAGATTTTTTTACAATATGGATATGAAGTATTTCATTCTCTGGTAACGTCATTTAATTTCTCGTTTTTTTTTTTAGTAAATTTTTATTTTTTAAATATATCGATTTTTACATATTAATAAAACATATGCCATTTACTTTTGTAGAGTCTTATTCATCTCTAGACTGTTATCGTCATGAAACTTATTATTTATTTTTATCGAGCGTTTTGTTTACTGTAGTATTTACATTTATTAAATTTTTTTTGTAGTTCTTTGGTAATATATGTAGCTAATAGATATTTTGGTTATTATAATTCTCTATTTTTTAGGCCGATTCGAACACACGAAAATGGAAGCCGATTTAGCGGAAAAGCAGGTCGAAAATCAATTTCTTGTAGTGAAAATCGTCCAAAGCAAGGTTGCACGCAGCTTCCTGAAAGGGTCACGAACACCCCCACACGACTACAACCAATTAAAGGTACGCTGTGACAGTGGCTTTTAGAAATTGCCCTAGACTGATCAATTCGATGGTCGCAGAAGGTGACTAAATAGAAATAGAAAAGTGTTAGATGGTTCGTTCCCCTGTAGTTGCCCCAGGGCAGAATGCCACAAATTTAGCTTCACGTCTAAGCCATTAGGTAACGTAACTACGATGGTAAAATCTTTTCGAGAAAACTTTTCGGCACAATGAAGTTTTTTCTACTTCCTCTTATTTATCAGTCACCTGTTTATTGTATTAAAACAGTATTTTTTTTTTAATTTCTGTGAGATTTTTTTATTTCAATATTTCTAGAAAAATGCTACAAAGAAATCCGATGTGGTCGTGTGATGGGGATTTCGAGAAATTGTTTTACAACAAGGAAACTTGTAAATGCGAAAAAATTTTCTTATGGCGGTTGTGAGGGAAATGAAAATAGATTTGATGATGAAGATGAATGCGTGAAAGAATGTCCTTAATCATCCCGTCCCCGAAAAAATTGTTTGCATAAATTTGTTTTTATTTGCCAAGTATTAATTACCGCGATGTATCACAAGTTGAAGATATATTAACCAATCGAGTTCACCCCCAAACATGGTTCACCCCTTAACTAATTATATTAACACAATCCAGTTTCCCCAATGAGTATTCTGGAAAGCTTTAGTTTTTGAAAATAAATGTTTAACAAAATAAAGATATTAAAATGCGGCGAATTTGTAAAGTTTTTTTTTTCGCATTTTTTTCAGAAAACAAAATAAAGAAACTTCGAGCTTTGCTTGTTAGATTTTTCTTGCGAGAAGATATACCAGTTATTCACGTTTGGTATTGTACTGGTCAAAAATCTTAGCTTTGTGTGTTGGTACTACTCGACTTTAATCAACTTTTCTTTCCTTATTCAGATAAATTGTTTATCATAGGATTTTTTAATTCTCACAGACTTTGTATAATATTAACATGCATGTTATGAAATATATAAACCCGTGGAGGCATTGTTACTTTGTGTATATGACTGGAAAGTGAACAGGTTGTAGATAACTAGAAATAAAAAAGAAAACTGAATCATTGCTTGGCATGAAACATCATGAAAGTCTGTATTCATAACTTCAATATAGGTATGGCCCTTTTTTGCTTGGACTTTTTTGCTTGACTAATTCTGATTTAGTCAGCGGATTTAGAAAAAATAATTTCAGATCAAAAATCTGGAATGGAAGAAAACCACAAAGAATTTTCCAAACAATTAATTAAACAAGCACTTAGAGAGTGCGAAATTGAACTAAAACAACAGTCACACAAGGAAATTGATAACTTCAAACAAGAATTTTTATAATAACATATAAAAGATATGAAGGGAACAAATTTGAAAAAAATGCAAAACGAATAAAGAGTTTGAGAAACAACTAGAAAAAAAGTCGGAAAAACAAAATTTCAAAACGGACACAGCCAGAGTTTGCCGAAATAAGAGACTTGCCCCCAAAACCTCCAAAAAAAAACCTGAGAAAACTTAACCACTTCAACTCAATTATATAATAAGACTAATCTAACATAGAGCTAACGAATCCCATATTCACTCCTTAACGGATGATTCATCGACGACCCCGGAATGTAAATAAAAATCACCTTGCAGCAGATACATCTGATAGAACAATGCCCAGAAATCACAGAGATTGAAAGAATATTTTTATACACCTTTAGCCTACATACCAACACGACCAAAAAAAGATGGGACACCTGAAGATTCTGCGTAATGAGAGGATTGTGACACCACATCACTTCTAAAAAAAGTAAGAATCGAAAAATTATCCAAAGGAAAGGCCAACTATAATGTACCAAGGAAGACGGAAAAATATTGAAATTAAAACCTGCTGACAAGTGGAAGAGCATGTGACTCAATCGCTCGCCAGATGATTGTAAAGAAGGAAGAAAAATAAAGGACGATGGGTTTACCACACCCGACAAATAAAAAAAATAGCAAGCTACATCGAGTTGCAAATAAAGTCACAAAAAAATCTGTACACATGAATGGAAAAATGTATGGAATCCATAGACGATGATGTCCTTCAGAAGTTTTAGGTTCAACCAAAAATATCCTTCAAACCCAGGTAAAATTGGCGACTACAAACCAAAAGTACAACAAAACTAGTCATGGTAAATGCGAGCCACCCTTTCGAAGCCAATAATCTCTGGGTAATGAGAATTCGCCATCCAGAAGTACCCTCTTAGCTGCTTTTAGATGTAGTATTAATGCATTCTTTCTATTTCTCGCCTTTGTTATGAACAAATAAGAGCAGCCCATCATATATAAATGAATACTTCGAGACTTCCTGGAGCAGAATCAACCAAATTTAAACACACCTACCAGAAGCAGCCAAAACTTTTCACAATGGATTTAGTCGGTGGGGTGGGGGGGGGGGGATGGGGAGCGCTGGGGGGGGAGGGGTGGGGGGGGGGGGGGGGGGGGGGGGGGGGGGGGGGGGGGGGGGGGGTATCCACTTCAAAGGTAGGGGGGAAGGGGGGGGGGGGGGGGGGGGGGGGGGGGGGGGGGGGGGTGTATAAGATGACCATAGTTTAGAAGTACGATGTGTTGGATAATTGACTCTGAGCAGATAGACTCTCAGCAGAAACGTTACAGTTAGTCCGCTAAACTGATACCACGGTTGACTAAAAGCGGGTGTAGAATAGTGGTAATCAGAACTAACCAATTCTATGATTATTCGCGAACAGCGACAATACACTTCCAAATTTAAGGTGGCCACAATCCATGAAAAACCAAGTATGGCCCCCCAAATTATTACGCATGTGTCCTATCATGTCAAAACTTGAGGAAAAATTAATTTCAAAATAACAGTATACACAAAAAAACCTAATTTATTCAGTTATACTATGCGACGACGGCAATAGTAGATATGGATCCCTCGGATATAGGTAAACATTTTATGAACCCAAGAAACGAGTTTACATTCGAAAATTAAATTTATCTTTTCGAATAATGCCTTCTGCAATCTAATAATGCCGCCTTACCGTGTTTGACTACTGACACCACAGATACATATTTTTAGACCACAAGTACGAAACACTGATTAATGTTCTAAACCCACTGAACGAACCTCAACCAATTACTTAACTCCCATCCTCATTGTCCCATCCCAAGACATATGTACCACGCAATATTCCTCATAAGGACCTTGCAATTAGACTTTCGTAGAATCTGTTTTAAAAAGCAGATAGAATGATTTCAAACAATATAGTTCATAGTTTCTACTACTAAATATTTGCCAAACAGGATCAACGCACCAGCCAACAACAGTAGAGCAAGCAATTAGTATAGGTCAGCGGGAAATCGCCAAGAGAATCCCCTCACCGCAATATATCCTCATAGACTTGCGAATTTAGACCATCGTGAATCTTTTTACAAGAAGAAATATTTCAAAAAATATGTTGCAAATTCTCTACTAAATATTGCCAGGGGAACGAGGCTGACTACGATACAAATGTCCGCCACAGTCAAGGCTTAAGAGTAGAAGAGCCCACCGCAACTACAGTAGTTGACAGGCAGAACTACTAAAGATAGCCAGAGGTAAACTGGAAAAACGCACAAAAGCGCTAAATAACATCACATCAAAAACACAGTATTCTGCGTTTTACATTAGCATGAAAACATAAGCAAGACATCCATGTTGATACCATCAATGCTTAAGAAAGGTGGTCTTGAGATACTAAGTGTACTCAACTAGCCTCCCACTAATAAGCACAACTATCCACCTCACTCTTGCCGATACACCAATCAAGAAATATATTCAGATAATACGAATACATACTTCATCGAGATGAAAGAACGCACACCAACTTTAACTAATTCTCGGGCCTAAATATCGTTCTAAAGCAATGGAGCTCGAGGGCGGCCACACGCAACGAGGGGATACTCAAAACACTGTGAGAACAGATAGGAAATGCACTAAGGTACAACGAAAAGCATGAGAACATGACTCTGGATGAGTGGTACACATCAAATCAGTGAACATAATAGGCGTTAGTTACAGAACATGCATCAGTCTCAACATATTATATATGGTCGGAAGGATGTACAACATTGTCCGTCAACTCAATTCATACGAAATACATATACCGTAGAGTTCATGTAGCGAACAGTATACAATACTCAATGTTGTGAACAACAGAACCGACGAAGCCGCGTAGTAGTATTTCATCATCAATGCTAGCATATCATATAAAACTATACCGAGTACCATCTTGCAACTTTCCGCAACTTCGGGAAGACAAGATATTAATTAGGTGAAACCTAACACAAGTGTAGCCTGTTTATAATACAGGTGTACAAATGACTAAGCCAACATCAGCAAATGATGACAGACACGCGCTTTACTGCACACCCGAGACAATACGCTTCGCAGCTAATATAAGTTGCATGTAAAGGGGGGGAGTATGGTCGACACCACTACACAGCTACTATAATGACACAGCAACCACTCCCACAACTCCTCATGTCCTAGCAGAAACTATGACGTCTAGTTATCAAAATATTAGCAAATAGATAACCACTCATCCGTCATTGAGAAGGTAGCTATATCATCTGAACACAAAAGAACAATCTAGATGGTATATTCAACAAACGTACCCTGCACGAACTTGTTGTATTCGCCAAACCTGAAAGGAATAAACATTTGAAGATTTAAAACATACGAACAAGAGATTCAATTGGAGATTATATGCGTGCGAGGTGGTGTTACTAACAAACAAAAAAGAACACAGGCATATAATATACAAACATAACAATGAGTATAAACTACGGTGGTCATTTTCTCTAAGATCAGTATAGTACTTTAATTACTGTTCTGGAAGATTGTATAACGTAGATGCTCTTACAAAGCTTACAATAAATTCTTTATATTACTCTCGGTAGGAATTAAGAACACGGTTTTATGTTAGTAAGACTTTATTAATAAATACTGCACTTAATATTAATAAACAGAAGTGATACAAATTGTAGAAACTCTATGGTTTTTGCGTAATGTTCCTTTCCTTACCTTTCGCGAATTCAACTTTTTAGATTTTTTACAATCTATCCACTACTGGTTGTAACGTGAAGATTTTACCATAGCGCATATGTTTCTAATAGATATTTTTTTCCAATGAAATTACACTGTATTGTCCCTGAGGACCAAATGAATGCAAATTTAGTATTTCTATCGTTAATGATAGCTGGAAGATATAACGATTCGATAGCAAATGCCTTTTAAAATTCAAGATTCTCCTTAGAAAATAATTATGTTTTTAATATTTAGATATTTAATCAAAATTTTCAATTTTGTTTACACTCTGTTCTCATGGTGGGAGTTCAGATGGGAGAGTTTAGTAACGCTGCTAATGATAATTTGAACACTGGAATGACTCTATCGTCAAACGCAATACCGCACAATAACTTTATTATGTAGCACGTGCACGTAGCACGTAGAGAGCAGGACTCGCGTAACACGTCGATTATCTCAACGCTGCTGCGTATCTAGTATTCAGTCACCAATTTTAGTAACATGGTGGCCCACAGTTCAATCCGGGGGGGTAAGGTAATAAATATTTACCTACATAATGGAATAGTTTTAAAAACACACATTGTGTGGGTCAATAATCAAAAATAATTAAACATGGGTGTGGGTGGGGTGGGGGGGCATATGATCTATGTGCATTGGCCGGTGGATTCATCATAACAATGTTAGACTAGTAGTCATAATTAACTGAAAAATCCGGCATATGTAATTATAATTACAGTGATTCACTTCAAAACGATTGTCATAAAAATATCAATTATTCAATGTACATATGAATGGAACAGATATCTATCAGTAGCCCCATACCTATGAGAGAGGAATGAATGGGGGGGGGGATGACTACTACCATTTTGCCGAGTGTTTAAATTTGGTTTGGATACTAAAGCGCATCTCTAAATATATCTGGGGGGGAGAGGGTCGCGGCCTCAAATTTGTATGTTTGGCGAAGCTGTCAAATGGCATCTTTATTGAAACGGGGAGTATCAGTGTTCTGTTTTTCCATGTTGAGGGGCCAGACTCGAGTTTGAGAATGGAGAGCATATCCGCTATTTTGAAAAGTGTAGTGCAAAACCTAGGATGTGAGATGATGTGGTCGCTATATGTTTTCGCAAGTTTAGTGCTTGGAATTCACCTTGTGTGGAAATTTCGTCATTTTGTCCATATAGTTTTTAAACCCATTCCCTGATCTTCGTGGATGAATCTTTGTGATGACGCGGTTCGTATGTTTGTGTTTTATGTAAAATCGATTTATGATACCTCGGAAGATATTAGGAATAGGGTGTTATCTCTCTATTTCGCATTCGGTGATGGGCGAATAATGACCACTATTGATTTCAATAAGGGCCTGCCTTAAGCGTAATTATCCACATTTGTCCATAAAGTCCTAGTATTGCGTAACTAGTTATATTCCGACAATATGAAAGTCTACCAGAAACCTCGAAAGAATGATCTCATTACTTTAGTGTTGTGTACAAGAGTGCCCATGTGCGAGGATTGGATTCTAACGTTGGTTGTAATGCTTTGGCCAAGAACATTATGTGACCTCGAACTAATACCTGTCGTAAATAAAAATCCAATGTCATCATCTATGGCATAATATGAACATTCAATCAACATTCTTACAACGCTTTAGTCATTAGTGTCTGTCTTTCGTTTTGACACAGTGCAATTGATAACATTACATTTGTAGCAGATATGTGTGCCCGTTAGTTTGAGGTATCTTTGAGAAGCCTAACAACCCAACTATGCTATAAAAAATTTGTAATGGAATCCGTGGTAAAAACCTGTGAGCTAAACGTTTTTTACAACTGATGGGTGTTACTTACTTGTTCTTTCTTCCAAACCTTTATACATTAAATAGTTTGCAGTGAGAGTCTTTTTTTCTTTTCGATTATTAGTTATAACTAATCTGTTTATTAATATCAGTCCATATATCACTAAACTAGCAAGCGCGACGGAGGTTTATATATTTGGTTGTATATGCAACAGTAATATATAGCAAAGTTGAAAATATAAAAACACAATATATAACCACGCATTTAAATTGTTGAAATCAAGGGTTATATTCAAGGAAGGGGTCGGAGTAGGATTTAGGGGGGGGGGGACGGGGTCACGCAATAGGGGTGGGGAAATGTTTTCTACGTAGTGCCAATTGGGGGGGGATGGTCATATGCGTGATAACTGGCTACAATGGGGGGGGTATCCTTTCCATCAAGAATGAAGATTAACGAACAAATTACATCGAAAGTTCTCTATTTTGCCTTCAAAAAAGGGGGGGGGGGGGGGGGGGGGGGGGGGGGGGGGGTTTTGTGAAGGGTATTTGGAGGGGGGGGTACAAATCGCGCGTAAAGAGGTTCTATTGAGTGTTGTCTGTACGTAATGGATTTTCAAACTTATATTACTTTTGCGAAATCTATGTGGTAAGTATAATTAGTTAGTAACATTGTTGGAATGCGAATTGGAAAAAGTATTCAGATTGTGCCTTGACCCTTCAGATGTGGGGTAAAAGATAAAAAAATAGTTTTCACAAACCCAAGTATAGTATGTATCATTATTCATATTTCTTTTCATTTTTAAATGATTAAAGTGGTAAGTTCACAAGACTTATCGTATACTGTTTAGTTATCAGTTGGATTGGGTTGAGCGAAGTACGCGGTCACCGATGGTCGCGACGCTCAAGCTGACTAATACTAACAAACAAATAAAATTTGTGAACACAGTTGTATCTCGATGAGATACAGGACATTCTTTCATATGCATCATCATCTTCATGATAAAAATCTATTTTTGACATTCCCTCACGCAGACAGAAAAGAAAACCGCGACACTATGTGAAATTTTTGCTGGCCATTGTGGCGACTTTCCTTATGCTGGATAAACACACAATTTCAATCATTAATCCCATGAAGCTATAAGCGCCCTAAAATCAGCGATATTTGTTGTAAGAAGTTATATGCAGAAATAAATCTGTATATAATAAACTTTCAGAAATAAACAATAATCACCTGGTTTTATTAAATTACACAAGTTTGCTTTGTTGATTGAGATTTAGATCGGACAACCTCATTGTGCAGCGACTAGTTTTCGATATTATTAACCAACGTTAGGTTGAGGCACCAATTTTTGACATATTTATATCTGCTTATGAATTTAATAAGCTTATAGATCTAGGTTTGAATTTTGTGAGCAGTCCGCGCCGGGCAACTAGCAAGATACATACCACCTTATCAAACATGTCGGTGAGTCGGGTTCAGAGAACTCTGATATATGGAAGTAGTTATACGTAGAGAAGTAATGTGGTATGACCAACAAGTCTCAGAGCCTAAATCTTACGTGGCACAGATTTGTAGTCGTTTGTGGGATGGCGGGGGAGTTCGTGACTCCATGTCGGGGGGGGGGGGGGGGAGGGGGGGGGGGGGTGGGGGGGGGGGAGGGGGGGGAGGGGGGGGGGGGGAGGGGGGAGTGGGGGGAGGGGGGAGGTGGGAGGGAGCGGTGAGGGGGTGGGGGGGGGGTGAGGTGGGGGGGCGAGTGGGGGGGGGGTTGTGGGGGGGATCACAGGGGATAATCAGGTAGTTGTTGAATGTAAGATGGTGATAAAGCGTGTAGGTGTAAAAGATTTTGGTGAGGGAATTACGCTTTATTTATAAGAAATTGATAAGAGAAAATAATGAGTTATCTATCTTGGATGGCGGCGAATAGGATAAAATTCAATGTAGGGTTTTAACATCACATGACAAACAACGGGATATATTGCAGGGGGACGTATAATGAGAAAACAACCTGTCAAGATACAAACAGACACTTGTGTCTATTATCTAATATAAGGTTTATGATAAATAGGAGCACTACTATATTCTGACAATATGCTTTGGATATAGTTCCATGTATGGTTGGGAGGGGGAAGGGGGGAACAACAAAATCACAAATATATTATGCAACTTGATTTGGTTATATTGTTTCTTTCAATAGAACGTTACTTATGATATTCCTTACTAAAGCGAACTGACAGGGTATGGCCAAGTATGGCTAATGGTCGAGACTGTGCACCGCAGGCGCGGTGATTTACTAACTGCATTGACTTGTGCGAAAAGTTTTTGTAATAAATAGGGAAGATGCAAGACTGTAGAACTCTCAGGATTTACTGCTGAATAACAAAACGGCAAATTTCTGTAGTTAACAATTACGTGTCGTTTCACTATCCATAGGCACAGAACTCTACACACTGCCGATTTCTCTCTCTCTCATCAGTCAGGCTAGGAATAGAGTTTTATTTTCACAATTCATACTTACGCTTTTACATAGGAAGAAACAAACAAATGGATTGTCGTAAGAAGAAATCGTGAGAACAGAAGTTAGTTTTTCTGTTTGCGAAACTGATTATAAAATAAAAGATATTTATGTTCACTGCATGACTAAAAATATAATTGAGATTTCTGTTAATGATTAATTTAACAGATTCTCTAAAGTCTAGACATACAATATTTGTGTTATTAGATTCTAGCTTGGTCTGCCTAATGATCAGTATAACAACTAGCTAGGCTGAAACAGGTGTGCACTGACCATTTTTATTAGTTTTATTTAAATAATAGTCTAGAAATTATCGAAAGATGTAGTTGAATAGTATAGAATGTTGGTGGACTTTGTTTCAGTAGGTATGTTTCTTGGTGTCCGTCACAAAATACGCCACAGCTAAAGTGTTTTGTCTAAAGGGCAATCTTATGATTGTGCCGTCGAAGTATCGATGAAATGCGAGTGCCATCGACTGACAGAGCTATGCTTTTTTTGTATATTGGGGCGATTTTCTCTTGTAATGTCTTAGAACTTGCATATAATGTTTTTTATTTTTATTTGTACGTTTGGTATGTCTTAAGGTCAATTGGCTTGCTGGTGTTAGTTTAAGCGATATGGTGTGTGAACAAGCATATTTCGTGTGAAATAGAGTGAGGTGTATATTGAGGTATTCATGTCTCACAATGCGAGATAAATAAGGAGAACACAAGATTGAGTTCGAAAGGAGATATAAGGGGAGTAGGGAGAGAAGGAGGTCGACTGTATAACTTGTCCATTATCATGCATGATCACATGCATATGGGTGTCGTTTTCATTATTTTAGATATTGATTACTAGGACCACACTCATCTTCGGTTTGAGGTAAAGGGTCACAGGATTAATGTGATTATCGTTAATTCCTATTATACAGTGATATTTAAAAGCATAGTGCCGAACCCTCGAAAATAAAGTAAAGTATGGTTATTATATATATAGAATAGCCACTAGATTATGAGATATGACAATAAAGTATAATTGTGTCATATTAAGTCTACTGAATATGCCATGGGACATGAACCACACTGTCAGCTTAACCAAACATGAGCCGCCTTTTTAACGCAATCCATCATGTATCAACACTTAGCAAAATACACAAAAGCGAACTTTTTTGAGAAGAATAAAAATTAGTGTGAATACGCAAATTCATTAAAACGGGCAAAATATTGTGCAAGCCAGCAAATTTTAACGACCTTGGCGCTCATTAATTCGCATGACAAGCTGTATTGAGAACTGATTCTGACGCTCTCCCCACTAAAACAAAATCTTTTCAATAAATCATAAAAAATTTACTGATTTCGTCCATATATATCAAATTGCACTGTTAACAAATTGAACTGAACGCAAACGCAAAACCCTCGTTTCATAAATGCAGTTCTTATGACTTCATTATATTATATCGGATATATGTTTTTATTCAGTGCCAGTATGTACCAAACCTTGCCTTGTTTCATTCCTTCGGGCAAAATGTCCTCATCATTACTACCACAGTCGATCACACATGGACCTTAACACCCTTATGCAGTATGGAAGAATTGACCATCGTTGAAAACTGTCTCGATGCAAACAACCAACGACTGACATATAAATAAATTGCTTCCTAGACAGAAATTTCGAAAAACATCTACAAAACTAACTCTTGTTTTTCAAATATTTTCACACTTGAGCCAAATTTTTTACATCATCATGTCTTATTAATGTTTTATCATCTAAGAGCGATCCAACTGTAGCTCATATGCTTGACAAAGTAAAGTTTTCGTTTATATACTTTGGAAGTAATTTATTGGATAAATTTCAGAAATTGCTGGTGAATTATTGGTTTTAGAGCAGGTAATAAATGGTTTAAGACCAGGTAATTTTTTTTATAATGAAGCAATTCGTGACCGTATATGGCAAAACTAATTTTGAATAATGATTTCGGACTTATTACGAACCTCAATAATTCCTATAAAAAAAACGAGGAACCAATACTATATAAGAATATTTGAAATATATTTAAATGATGATTTTTCATGTCAGACTACAAGACAACTTTCCTAATGAGGCATCGCGCTGTCCGATGTCAGACTACTTCAGGACAACTTCCAATCTTCCAATTAGTAAGTTCTGTTCAAGGGCCTATAGATGGGTTGCAACTGGCCCTGTAGATGCGAATTTTAGAATTGCAGCAACATATTTCCCGGGTGTCATAAGAGGCGATAAGAAAAACAAAAAGAGGGGGTAGATGATTTTACCATCATTACGGGTAAGGACCCCTTACTGCGGTTTATTATAGTAGTGCAGTCCTTTTTGGGATATTTTCTATATATAGCGCAGATGTTGCAGTACTTCATTCTAAACCAGGTCATTATTACTTAAGCGGCCGTTCGTTAATGCTTGTTTTTTCGAGTGCTGCTTCCGACCAGCATTGCTTAGAACGAAATTGCAGAACTTTTAATTTTGGTGCGTATATAAATTATGTTTCAGATGATAAAGAAATGTGTTTTTATTTTTTTTTTAGGTTTTTCGGATTATTTGCTATGGCCTGTCCGTGAATCTACCGGGGGGCTTTCACCCAACAACCGACACGGACATTTGTAGTGACTGTGTATCTGTACAATGTTACAGCCACCCGATGAAGTGCCTTACTGAAGAGCACGCTCGGTGTTGAAATAGTCGAACATCGGCATCGATGATTAGATTAGCGACGTTGCGATTTTTCACTTTGACCTACTAAAGACGTATACTCTTTCCCGCTGTTTAGTTTTGCTGTTTTGATGATAAGGTGTACATGTGGCAATTTCCTGATCAGTTTTAATTCATGAAGTTATCGACGCTATAATTATAATTTCTGACTATTTTGGTCAAAGTTTAGAAACTATGAATGGTAAACATTCGAAATATCTTATTTTTAACGTTGCATAAAGCGGGAACTTGAAATGGGGAGGGAGAGGTTCATGGCATTGGAATCAAAACAAACATAAAAAGTATATATTTATTCCATTTGTCTTGATAAAAGAAGTCACCCATGTCGTCAATAAACAACATGGCATTTTGAGTTGAGTATTAATTAATATTATTTCCTGGTTTTAAATGGTTGAAGCACAGTTATTTAAAAAATGACCACCCCTATGTTTTATCGGTTCCTTTGCCTTACTTAATTGGCGCTAAGAAATGCTTAGTAATAGATCTGTGCTGCAGAGAGACGAAATGAATTATTCTGAAGCAACGTACTCAAAAATTAATTACACATTTACACGTTATACAAAAAGAAACATATAAAAGAATAATATCAATCTGCAAAATACATTGACATTATATTAATCGTTAGCATTGATAAAAACTTTTTAATTGGTATGGCAAAATCATATATATTTAAAATTATATTTGAATTATTCATCCTAGGATGTGCCAAATCATTAATAAAGCCCACCTTTACACTCTTTTTTTGGTTTATTTCAATGATATATACATGTGCCAGGCATGGAACAGACAAGGTATTGTGTTTTAAAATTATATTTGGTTCAATCAACTCGGGACTGTGTCGAATCAACAACAATGCCCATATTTTCTTTCTTTTTAATCTATCCAATGATATATGTATGGACCATGCATGTTGCAGACGAGGCAAAGTGTTTTAATATTATATTTGAGTTATTCATCCTAGGACTATGTCAAATCAGTTTGAAAGTCCACCTTTACACTGTTTTAGATCTACCCATTGATATATGTATTGGCCATACCAGGATGCTGACATAATGAAATTATAGAAAAATTTTAGGCGGATGGATCAAGTACAGAATAACTACTACCCATCGCCTTTGACAAACACTTTCTTTCTATGTTTTTAAGGTATTCGGAACTTATGTACGGGCCCTGCATGATACTGATATGACTACGAATAACTATACTTAAACCATTTTTGTATCAGAAATGTCGAATTAGTCTTACAATTTATTCTGACCCGTTTTTCAAAGAATTTTAGAAATCATGCGTGGGCCACAGATGATGAAAACATAAAAGTGATGTCTGAAAATTTTTGGATATGGTCCCAGATTTTTTTTTTAAAGTCACTGAACTTGGTCATGCGTCCCAAGTACAGTACATAACACGATACAAAAGGATATTTTATTTCAAATAGCAAAAATCACACAAATTTAAACTCTGTAATCACATCAGCTCACGCTCCATTGAATATTCTTTGTTTGTGCACGAATGGATAGTATTAAAATAGCTTTCAAACTGACAAAACTGGTCAATTTGCAGTTTTTATATCGTAAAAACAAAGGTATAAATCAAGAATCTGTGCAGCAAATCTTCTTCACAGGGTCTTGGTCTATGACCCAACACACACAGAACGCATTCAAAGCTACCTTGCAAAAAGCTATTTCGAATTCCAGAAAAAGTTTTTTCGATTGAATTTTGGCGGAAAATGTAGAACTTGGTCATGCGTCCCAAGTGCAGTACATAACACGATACAAAACGATATTTTATTTCAAATAGCAAAAAACAAACGAATTTAAGCTTTGTAATCACATGAGCTCACGCTCCACTGAATATTCTTTGTTTGTGCACGAATTGATAGTATTAAAATAGCTTTCAAACTGACAAAACTGTTCAATTTGCAGCTTTTGTATCGTAAAAACAAAGATATAAATCAAGAATCTGTGCAGCAAAACTTCTTCACAGGGTCTTGGACTATGACCCGACACACACAGAACGCTTTCAAAGCTTCCTTGCAAAAAGCTATTTCGAATTCCAGAAAAAAGTTTTTGATTGAATTTTGGCGGAAAATGTAGAATTCATGAACAGGGAGACTTGAAATTTTGGTAAAAATGAGGAATAAAAGTTTTCAGTCATACAGACCTTTCCACTACGATTTTAGATCACTAGGCCTTGCAACTTTG
This sequence comes from Styela plicata, assembly GCA_963675895.2. Classification (NCBI taxonomy): domain Eukaryota; kingdom Metazoa; phylum Chordata; class Ascidiacea; order Stolidobranchia; family Styelidae; genus Styela; species Styela plicata. Next base: position 3,805,061 of record OZ023138.1, read on the forward strand.
ATGCTGGAGCCAAATGGTATCTGGCAACAGCACTCACACCACGTGACGATGACGTCATTCAATGGGATTTTGACAGGCAGCCTATCAGGCCACTTTCAAATGATTATATCGGAAAAACAGAACCTTAAATACGAAAAGTACGCGGCATAAGTTCTTCATTTAATCTTTGACTATGATTTTAAACAAGGATTAACATTTCGAAAGCTTGCCCTGCAAAAGCCTTATGCATTTAATTATCATCACTTTCAGTACTGCATTTTGATAGAAAATCAAAGATCCCGGAACAAAGAGACTTGAAAGTCTAGATTGAAAATATGAAACAAAGAGTTTCCATCCACACAGACCTTTTAACTGTGATTTTAGATTTCTAGATCTTGTAGCTTCTATCATAATAATGGACTAGAACTATTACACAGTACTACGAAGGGTTTCGTCTGACATATGATAAACACTGTCATCACCTGGATCATCCACGAGTACTCATATATTATTTCTAAGAGATGTCTTACAGCACACAGATTACTGGACCGAGATTCTAGCTGACAAACAAAGTTATGCAAAAATCAAATCTCACATTCCATGATATTAAATCAGACCATGCATACTAACGATATAATCCAAGAAATCACACGTACACATGGGCTGGTGTATCAGTATCAAAGCCTATCTTTACACTCTTTTTGATCTGTCCAGTGATATATGTGAGCCCATGCATGGGACAGATAAGGTATGGGTCTTAAAATTATATTTGAATTATTCATCCTAGGGATGTGCCAAATCATCAGTAAGAACCACCTTTACACTCTTTTTTGTCTATTCATGTGCCATGCATGGAACAGACAAGGTATTGTGTTTCGAAATTAAAATTTGGTTCAATCAACTCAGGACTGTGTCGGATCAACACCAAAGCCAGACAAGCAGACAGACAAGCTTTGGTGTCCTGAGATGATTTTTGGTTCATTCATCTCCGACTAATGTCAAATCAGTTTGAAAGTCCAGACCCTTTTTAAAAATATAAACAAAGAGTTTCCATTCACACTGACCCTTTTACTGTGATTTAGATCTCTGGATCTTGTAGCTTTGATGCTAGAGCCATCTATCATAATAATGAATGATAATAATGACTAGAACTGTTACACAGTACCACGAAAGTTTCGCCTGACTATTATAAACACTGTCATCAATGGATCTTCCATGGATACTCATATATTTTCTGAGAGATATCTTGAAGCACACAAATTTCTGGACCGAGATTCTAGCTGACAAACAAAGTTATGCAAAAATCAAATTTCACCTTTCATGAAGGACTGGTGTATCAGTATCACAGACTATATTTACACTTTTTTTGATCTATCTAATGATATATGTATGAGTCATACGTGGGACAGAATAGGTATGGTCTCTTGAAATTATTTTTGGGTATTCAACTCACGACTGTGCCAAATCAGTAACAAATCCCATCTCTATACCTCTTTTTGATCTATCCAATGATATATGTGAGGCCCATGCATGGGACAGATAAGGTATGAGAATGAAGGTATGGAGTTAAAATTAAATTTGGATTATTCATCATAGGGCTGTGCCAAATCATCAGTAAAGCCCACTTTTACACTCTTTTTTGTCTGTTCAATGATATATACGTGTGCCATGCATGGAACAGACAAGGTATTGTGTTTTGAAATTGTATTTGGTTCAATCAACTCGGGACTGTGTCGAATCAACACCAAAGCCCATATTTGCATTCTTTTTTATCTATCCAAGGATATATGTATGGCCCATACATGTGGCAGACGAGCAAGGTTCTTAAATATTATATTTGAGTTAGTCATCCCAGGACTACGTCAAGTCAGTATATAAACCTATCTTTACACTCTTTTTTATCTATCCAATGATATATGCGTGGGCCATGCATGAAACAGACAAGCTTTGGTGTCTTGAGATTATTTTTGGTTTATTCATCTCCGGACTATGTCAAATTAGTTTGAAAGTCCATCTTTACACTGTTTTAGATCTGTTTACATTTATTAAATTATTATTATGAAACGATATATCCCCGACACAATCAGGAATTTTATTTAGTT
>OZ023138.1:7898586-7973966 GCA_963675895.2 Styela plicata
CCGTTTATCTTCTATATATGAACGGTCAACGTTAAAAAATTGTTGATCATTTCACAACGTCATATAAATGGCACCACAGGCATGAATTTTACCCTTGAAAAACGATATAATTTCCTATGTTTCACATAAAAGGCCTTTCCGCGCCCCAAACAAGCTAGTGCATCGAACCATCGATCTTTCGACCAATTTGATCTAACCGTGTGTCGAGCTATTACGCGCTAATATTTTCGTTTTAATTCATTTTGTTTTTAGGCGAACTTGTCAGAGAGCTTATACCCTTCAACAACTTGGCACGGGTCCCTTACCAAACTCATTCCTCTTATATACGTTAACTGGCAATGATGTGATGTGCTCAAGGTGATGATTCTTGATGCGACAGTCAAGAGGGAACAAACAACTTTCCAGCCGATAACCACCCACTGATTCGCCGAGCATGAAAGGACGCGGCGCCATCTAACGACAACAAAGACGTTCGATGTAACCTACTGTAAGACTGCTTATCTCAATCAGAGATCCTGTTTTGTTAAGCATGAGTCACAGATGGATCGTGTCGACTACCCAAAGATATTTCGCTGAAGTTTTTTCCGATTTGGATGTGGAATCTTTTCCGTTTCTTGCAGAAATTTTTTTTATCAAGCGCGACTCGCAGATAAACTGCATCACTGGGGCGCGACCGTGATGATATACGGAAGGTTGTCAAATAAATATCACAGGGTTTTGATTAAGTTTAGAATTTTTTGAAAAAATTTAAAACATTTATATCCGTTTTGCTGTGATATTCCTGAGGCAGGCAATTATTAGGCAATTCGAATGCACACGAAGCACAATTGAGAATAACATTGCCGAAGACACGTGAAAAATATTTATATCCACGCCCAGGGCAGATACCACTTTGCCATAGTAGTGTAGTTTTGTATCAGATGTTTTTTGTTTAGAGGGCAGTTTCTGGAACTTCATAATGTAGTATTTCTTTGACATGGTTATTTCCTTTAAGGTATTGCTTTCGGCCTTGCTTAGAACGAACTTCTATAAAATAAAAATAACAAGAAAACACGCTTCTGCGTTTTTTTCTCGTCAATATGCTCTCTCCCACTAAATACGGAAGTACTGATAATTCAATCTGATTCGAAGAAATTATCTGGAATCAACCATCCGAAATGCCCTTCAGGTAAGGGTTGTAGTACGGTACGAAATTTTTATCGTACTTCGAACCAGCAAAATAATTTCGTACCGAACTCCGTAACAGTACGAAAATAAGTTCGATTAATATTTTCCAATTATCGTGCTGAATTTCGCACCAGTACGAAAACAGGTAGAATTCCATGGGCAACAATTTCGAATAGTACCAACTACCAATGTCCAAAACAGCCTTGTTAGTAAAATCTTGTCCTCGCGAGAAACACTACCAACATCTTAGATCAAAGTGATACAGTTTTTATGCTATTTGGTTTAAAATCCATGACAGTAAATGTTGATATTGGCATAGCTCATTCAATCAAACAAGTGAATCAGCTGAATTTTTCTTTAACCTACCTGCCACCGATTTGAAACATTTCATAATTTTAATTTTAAAAAAATCTTTCATAGATACAAACTATATTATCTACGCCCCGTTATGTACCGGCATAAATGTTGAATGGAATTAATTTTTAAATTCATGTGGTAAGAATATGGTGTAATGCGAAGGTACGAAAAAAGTACGGTTCGTTACGAAATAAATATCGCACTTCGTACCGTACCGTACCAAGTACAAAAATTGAAGAATGAAAAAGGTAGATGGTTTAACCATCGCCCAGAGTGGATACCACTCACGGCAATTTTCCATTACGGTTCAGTTTCGTTTGGGATGTTTTCCGTTTGCAATTGCTGCTCTTAGCTATTAAGTGGCCGGTCGTTGGTTGGTTCCTCTCGGGAGCTTCTTCCTGCCTTGGGCAGAGTGACTTTCAATACAAAAGAGTCGAACTTTTTATGATTCGTTCCCGAGCTGGCGAAAGTTCACACGAGAAATAGTATTATTACTTAAATTAATTATTTTTGAAGTATCCTTGTAAATTTTAATACGGTAAGAAATGAGGAGGGTGGCACGACAGACAGGCCACTGCCTGGAAGCATTGATCATACCTTGGGACTGACTTTCCCTACCGTTGTCTCGTTTCAAGTAGAAGTCACTGAAGGATCACGCCGCCGGGCGCGATCCATCTACGACGTAAGAGCGGCAAAGTAAAATTCCTTATCCGATACTTAAGTCTGAATATAAGGTTCATTTGTAACATGAAGTAAGACTTACAGAAAAATATACCTTTTCTACGCTACCTAGAAAAAAAAACCACAGCATATCCTACCAAGTTACTGAAGAATTGCACCCAAGAAGCATGACAGAATTATCCCAGTGTGTATTGTAACTAGTAATACTTAACATATACTTTTTGCATAACTGAATAAGATAGGATTGACCTTGTCCCTGACAACGATTGCTGTTTTTGTTCGCTATTTCTGGAAATAAAAATCAAAAATGGGTTTTCGCTGCATTATAACATATCTGCTCTCAGTCATGCCTAGTGCACATGCAAAATCAAATATATGTCTTGCTATAAAGTTTTCTTTAGGTTCCTTTTATTTTAGTAGTTTCGGTCAATACCTACTTTCATTGGCATCCCCGCGACAGCATTGTTTGCATCCATTGGACCGTTTCTTCTTTGTAACATTTCGAGACGGACGATACGTGATATATTCTAACGTAACTCAACCCCTGATTTCGGTTACAAAATTATGTTCGAAGTAAGATGTTAATGACACTAATGTATTCTATAAAAATATATCAACCTTCACCTGAAATATTCAAGCAATCTTATAGTGTCTTTGAGCAACAATTATTACAATTACAATTTTCTGGTTCATAAATTTGTCTTGATCCCAAAATAACAAGAATAATTTCTATAAGAAAGTCTGTGCTAACAACGTTGCTTTTCAAAATTATCTATAAGCCGGGGTGTGGAACTTAAGAAGAAACCAAATGTGACAGCCACTTCTACCACTTATGATCATTGTTAACAGTATTATCACTGCAAGTGGATAGCACCAGGTAATTCCACACGTTTCACAAAAATAATTTCACAACTGGTTAAAGTAAAACGATGTGTTTGATACCTTCGACGTTTTGAAAATCTTTGCACACAATCTTCCTAAACGCAATGATAAAGATTGAAAATCAGGTTGATCGATGTTGTAATGGATAGCGTTAATGTATCGAGGAGAAAGTGACAAAAACACAAAGAATTTACCAGTATCAGGGTATATCAATAAACCATAATTATCTACAACAATAGACAGTAAATTTTTATTTTAGTAAATTAGTTCAAAAGAGTAGCAATTTTACTCCATTTACAGTGTACACCAAGCCAAATGCCGAAAGGAACATGAAATATTCAAACATAGCTGTTACACGAAATTAACTTTGAAACGATTTCCCGAATTAATTATATTTAACTCATCTTGTATAAGGCGAGTGGATTTTTTGAAAATGATTGCATGTGATTAATGCCAGTATCGAAAGCAGCAATGAAATGTGTATATCCCCAATGAGAATTTTATTTCATCAAGCATGAGACACAGATAGATTTCGCCTCGTCGTCGCGATCTATCAGTGAAGTAAGCTTAATGTATTTACAATAGATTTCTGAATGCGCTGAGAACCTAAGATCCAAAATTTCGAGCTATGAAACTTCACCTATTATGGTCTGATATTGACTCTTAAAATACTATCAACTATACTACTTATTGATTACTGTAACTAAAATAAACAGAATTGCCGTCTTTGTCAAAAAATTAACTCAGTGGTAACAAGTAATTCGGCCAGCCATTAGATCGCGCGAGGCGGTGGACTGTGATTAGGATTGACAAAATAAAATTTCTGATTGCGCAATAGGCAATGTTAGGAATATTCTCACCAACATCGCTGGAATAAAGCAATTACTGCAAATTATCAATAAATTTACTGTTCATTTTTTCACAGCGCACAGAATGTACGTTCATTTCTTCCCAGGTTGTACAATGGTTAACGAATAATATCAAGTAAAAGGGAAACCAGTACCCATTTCTCTTTCTCCTTTTTATCTGTGTCAGCAAAACTTCTTCATTTTACGGTGTGATTTCAGTATAAAAACGGAATGATCGATCGTGTACGAATCAGACATTATTCACTATTGTCCCGTTTAGAGCGGCGACAACAACAGTCGTTGATTAGAATATGGATGAAATCAAAAGTTCACTAAGTAGAGAATGCGAATTTGTCAGAGCATGCATTCTTTTCCGCTAACGATCGAATCCAATCGGAAAATTTTATTTTGTCAGGCAGGGCCTAAGTTGGAACAAGCCTTACTGGCGTGATCCACCAATGATTCATGCTTGGCAAAAAATGGTTGAATAATTCTTTGGCGACGGGGAAACGAGACAAGATAAAGTGAGCATTTGTAAATGATTTCGACAGTTCGGATCCACTTTGGTATCTTAGGTTTCTTATTGGACGTGACCCAGTCGTACAGTAGGATTCGGGTCGTCGCGACTCGTCCGGGCGAAAGCTGATATTAGTAAAAATAAAATAATTTTTTCTGTACCTTGTTGAATTCAGAAACGAAAAATTTGAACAACTTACCAGATTTGTACAAACGAAGATTTCAATTTCGAGGTTTTCACACTTTTAACGCTTAGAAGTCTTTAGGTATCTTAACAAAAGTACAGTAAATGCACTGTTTATTTGCATTATTTATAAATTTTCGAAATTTGAAACTATCTTGTTGATGAGATTCAGGCCATTCCAACTTGATATTCGATGGAATTTTTAGTTTAGGGAACATTTTCTTGTTGTGCCCCCTCTTATTGCGTCACAATTAATTCGTCAAGAATTTTCGATTTTTGTCCTTTTCTCTCTTCCACGTTTCTTGATACACCATTACACATTATACGATTGAAATATTCATATAAGTTATTTTGAAAGTTATATAAGTTTCAGTCCTTAAAGGATACGTTTTCAAGTTTTGAACTCCCATTTCGAAATTACTTAAACACCCCACAAAGTAAAGTATATGTTCATCACACAATGTGCGATGAACAATTAAAAATATCGGGATTATTGAAGTAAAATAATTATATCATATTTTATATTTGTTTCTGCAGAATAATTCAATTTAGTGAAACTTGATTTTTTTCACAAATAGGATGAAGACTTTTGTTTGCCTTTGTTTGTGCATTGTATCGGTAATACAAGAAGGTACGGTATGATTTTTATGGATTGCTCTAGCACCACTCAAAAGTGATCGCCTCTGGTATTCTATTTAGCTGGTACAATTGATGTTTATTATAATGTGTTTTGAATGTTTTTATTTTCTACATAATTTATGATATACGTGTCCCCAACCCTTTTTTCAGTGCACGTGTTTTAATACAATAAGAATTATCAAACAGGACATATTTATAGACATTTGTTTGTTCTGATCGGTAAATTCATTCGCTATTGAGATAGATTTATCTTAGAAAAGCCAACCTTTCCCAATTGGAAGATAAGGGCATAGTATGTATGTATGTATAAGACAAGTATGTATCAATGATGGATCGCTTCGGTGAGACGCGGACCATCTGCGACGCATATTCGGAAAAATAAACTTTCTGATTGGGCTGAACTAGATAGAAGTCGCTTATAGAGTAACAAGGTTAGTGTATCCAAAATGCTGTGAACTTATACCAGTTTGGCCGGGCTTATTACATACTATAAGTTAATACCGAAGTTATTAAATCTTCGTGGTACCACCTAAGACTAGTTTAACACCATTTTCGTTTTAATTTAACGTTATCAGCTGGCTTACTTAATTGAAATTATCTTTACGATTACTTACAGGCCAGTCCGCGCTTTCTGGTACGTGTGATAATGGTGTTTGCAGCGGTGAACCTGATGCCAACACTTGCACCGGACCTTCTCCTGGAACTTGTGTCTGCAATGTAAATTTCATGGTAAGGATGAATATTAAAAAAGTATAAAAACATACGTTTCGTCGATACCGATACGTCGATACGTTTTTTATTTATTGTTCGTGGTTTAAGAATAAACCCTACTTCCAAATAAAGCAAAAACAATGAATGAGCAAATAATAATGAGATAACCAGTTTTTGGTATACGCGTGTATGGTCTCCGTGCGCGAATTTATTAAGAAGGATGACGGAATTAACTTTTTTATAACTTTGTGCATGAATTCATTAATATGGATTTTAGTGCATGAATTTATTAGAAAAAATAAAGAAATTAACTTCTTTAAAATTTTGTTAAGAAATGCGACCAGTTTCATTTTTCATAAAGCAGTATTACTTGTTTCTCGAGGATTTTGAAAGGTTGTTTGCTTTTTTACCGACCGTGCGATTCGATTCGTTTTTGGAATTGTCGCCATATGGTCCCAACAGGAATTTTTTTGTCTTGCCTTTACCAAAGCTAAACTCTGCCCAAATCTTGAGGAGAATTTTGGTTTTTGTAAAGCATGCGCCACAGACTGACCGCGCCTGGGCGGCGCGTTCTATCAGTGTCCATACTTGACAAAATACTAATTGTTAAAATATTTCTTACTGATGGAAGGCGAGTCAAAGTACTACCTCGATATCGAAGTCACCAAATATTAGCTACAAATTTAAATAAATAATACACTCTCATCATTGCCTTATTTCAATTTTTCTTCCCTTCACTAATACTACTTAAATCCAAAATTTGCGGGACAATTTTAGTGTGTTGGGTAGATTAGTGATGGGACATATTTTAATTGATTAATTTTTGTAAAACAAACCATGTTTACTACATTTGTACAAGATAGAGTTATTGCATGATTTCAAAATGGCGTCAAAATATATTTTATAGAACTTTCTTGCATGCATTTAATAATTTTACAGATTTTTTTCTCGTTTCATTCAGATCGTCTCGGAATATTCCTATTTATTCTTTTTTTTGTGCAAATCGTGTTATGACATATTTTCAATCAATGAGAATATTATTACCTAATGCATAATGCCCAATTTTCGATTTGGCATCTTTCAAATGCCGATTTGTTGTTCAAAATGAAGAGGGAATTTTATATTTTAACGGTAAAATTCAACAAAAACGGTCTCGATTTTTTCAATTTCATTTTTACCATCGACTACGAGATTGGATTCAATGTACATTGTTTCTTTGAATGTTTTTATATTATTAATAACACATTTGTTGTTATACATTTTTTAGGTTTTCAATCAAGACAAACTATTATAATAAAAATACAATATTTACTGTTAACATAAAATTGCAATTCGATCCGGTTTAAAAAAATTTTGATTCGATTTTGATCCGAATTGCAAATAATTTGGTATTGCCCAGCCCTATAGCTATAATAATGCATTCCTGCCTGATTTTGAATTTTCCCCTCCTTGCTCAAATAAATAATCTACCTAATAAATCTCTACAGCCTGCTACTCCAGACACCGATTGTACAGAAAGAACTTGTAATGCCGATACAGTTTGCACAGACGAAGACCCCAACAGTTACTGTGATACAGCACCACCAACCGATGACGTCTGTGCATGTAAGGTTAATTACGATGGCGCAAACAAGGCAACATGTGACATTATTCCTTGTTCCAATGATGGAGAGTGCACGGCTGCTAATTCCTACTGCAACACAGATTCAGCAGATTCAATAGCGAATGGTTGCAATTGTGGAAAGATGACTACGGCCGACGCCAGCACAGGAGCATGCGTTATAAATTCTTGCACAGATGATGATAAGGATACTAAATGTGGAACATCTGCTTTATGTGTTAGTACTAAATGCGCTTGTCCAGCCAATATGGTAAGCGGAGCGTCAGATTGTGTAACTCGAACATGTTCTAGCCACAGCCATTGTTCATCAGCTGATTCAAACAGTTACTGTGATGATACTTCCACTCCCAACGTTTGCAAATGCAAGACCACTTTTGATGGTGCGAACAAGGCAACATGCGACATTATAACGTGTTCAAAGGATTACGACTGTACCGCAACTAATTCTTACTGCAACGCAGATTCAACAGATTCAATTACGGATGGTTGCAGTTGTGGAAAGATGACTACGGCCGACAGCAGCACAGGAGCATGCGCAATAAAATCTTGCACAGATGCTGATAAGGATACTGAGTGTGGAACATCTGCTTTATGTGTTAGCGGTAAATGTGCTTGTCCAGCCAATATGATTAGCGGAGCAGCGGGTTGTATAGAAAAAAAATGCTCTACCAACAGTCACTGTACAGAGAAAGGAGGCGACACCAACTTGGTATGTGATGACAACGGTAACTGTGTATGTAAAGCCGGTTATGAAGTATCGAACACAACATGTGTAGAACCTACAACCACTCAAGTCACTACCACTAGTGGAAGTACAACAGCATCATTCTCTGCCCAACTCTCCCTTCTCACTCTAGGATTGTATCGTGTAGCAAAGATGCTGGAATAGCTTCAGAGCAATAGAATGACATTACACATGTGATATTTTGGAACATACTACTAAATTTGTTGCTTGTTAATTGCTTATTTATTGTACATGAAGGTTTAAATCCCTGAGCACTTAAACAATGAGCAATATGCTATTAGTCCATCTGATTGATAATTTCTTGAAACAATATAAAAATGATCTCTTAGCAAACTTTGTGTATTCATTTGTGCAGAAACGGTGATTGACTGAACATTCAAAAATGGTTACAAGACAATTTGGAATGGCGAGATACGAATAATAGGTTGACAAAGTTGTTTCTGTTTAATTGTCCTGCGATCGACTTTAATATTCAACTTTCGGAATCTAACATTCACAAAAAATTGGTTTGTTGGAAATTTAAGGTGTTTGAGAAATGACATAATTCTTGCTTGTCGCAAAAGACGGTAAAAGAAAGCAATATAGTGTTAGATAATACATCATCGCCTAGAGCAGATATAGCTTCCTGCAACTTCATATTCGTTTCAGTTTCTTCTGTGGATTTTTTCACACGCGCCAAATACTGCGCCAAAGACTGTATTTGTCTGAGTGAGACTAACGTTAGTTTCTGTCTCGACAAACCTAACTTAGCATTTTTTTATATTTAACTTTAATTCTATATCATTGGGTTGAAGCTAAATCACGTGAAAACAAATTCATCATGGCATCACGAACTAAAGAGCGGACACTCAATGACCAAGATCTACCGCAAGTTGTACTATGTGCGACTACGCTCTAATCGGTAAACATCCCAAAGAAACTGAAGCTTAATCAAGCGTAAGAGTGGTATCTGCCATGAATGATGGAAATATCATCTACCATTTCTTCTCCTGATCTTCACGCCGCATCTGCAGCTCAAGCTCTGTAAAATTGTTTTGATTAAATTTTCTACAATATCACTGTATTAACGATCATAATATTTGTTGTAGATCACGTATATGATTTAGAGTGAATTTTCCATTCGCACAAATTTTATCTAAACACATTCTGGTATATGCATGGGCCACCGAAGAAAACCACGTAATCTGCGTCCCATATTTGGCAAAACATGTTTCACTGAAAATCTTTTCTCACAAAGAGATTTGCAATGTTGTTGCCGCTAAACCACATTACCCGAGTTGCATCTCACTTTCTCCCACTTGCGGCGGAACTGGATTCTATTCACGTTTTAACATAAAAATAAAATTTTTAGAAAATTCCTTCAAGAATGTGACATTTTTGCGCGCATATTCTTAGAAGTCAAATTATATAGATACATTGAAATCAAGCTATGCCCAGAAAACAGGGAAATTGCCTTTGACAGCCACAAGCCAATTGTGGTACGATCGACTGTAATATTCAACTTTCGGAAAAGATGCTTTGACAAAATATTTTTGATTGCGTTTGTTCGATAATTTGTTTTAAAGATACATATTATTTGTAATTAATGAAGTTAATGTAATTAATAAAGTTTGTAAGATTTGAAGGGGTGGGGTCAATTAGGGTAATATATATTAAATGTAAAATTTAATTTTATGTTCCGATTATTCGGATTACATGTTCCTTATCGCAGTTGAAATTTTTTTAAAACTTCCTGATTTTTGATTTTTTGTTAAAATGTTATAGCTTTGTCTTCAAGCCATCAAATGGATTATAGTTAAAATAGACTCGATGTCGTTTGTAAAAAGGCACATGAGTAGCTGAAAGACATTTCGAGTTTTGAAAGAGCGCACATGCAGAAATTGCAATGGTCAGCGGTATGGGTCGAAAATATTGGCAAGTTACAGATCCGGTGATGATTCTGCAGTAAATATATTTATTTTCCTCAGTAATTTCAGGTCCCGTAATTGTGAAAATGACATACTGATATTACAAAGTTGAGGTTTGGGTCCACGCATAACCTGGTGTCCTGTTGTAGTAAATCATTCTTGCACCAAGCGTAAATCAAACAAGACATTCTATTTACACACCTGATAAAGCGTACCCAGTCGGGAAAAGTTTGTCCTAACATCTTCCGTTAAGTATCATTCACTGATGAATAGCACCACTGAAGCGTGGTCATCTGGGGGTTATGCTTGACAAAAAAACATTTCCTATTTTATAAAAATATCAGCGCTATGTAGACCTTCATTGATTAACCTAAACAAGTCCTTTTACAAAATAATATTTACGAATAACAACAATTCAGAATATTTGGGGAGCAAATTATGACGTCTTAACGAGCGCACAAGCAAGCACAAATTCACAAAAATGGTATTTCAGGAATTGAAATAGGTAAGCATTGGAAAATTAAAGATGCCGTTGTTCCGTACGAACTGTTTTAAAATTCTCTATAAAAACAGAAAACTATGTTTCCCCACATTAAAAACTATAATTTTCAGGATATAACGAGGAAGCTTCCACTCTGCCACACTTCAAAATACGCTAATTGTAACTTGTCTATACTTCATTTTTAGTTCTAGTCAGAAACAAGTCTGGGCATTATTCGTTAGGTATGAGCACTTCACGAAATAAAATTTTTGATTGTGTTGTGCCAGCAGTAGTTATAGAACTCTTTTGACTGGTAATTAAGGAGAGCTAACACAAAGTTTTTCTACACGAAGTTATTTTATGAAAAACGGGTCAAGAATAGTTCAGCAGAAGGAAAAGGCTCAACCTATTTTAATAAGTCATATCAATTCTGTGTCGGAAATGTCAGCAGCATCACGTGGAAATAAGGTACAAGAGGAACTGTCAGAAATCGCAGGTTTGTTGGTCGTATCTGCTATAAATCTACTTCGAAAGATGGAAATATCATACACTTTGATTTTGTTGCCTCTTACGACAGGCAGAAAGTAGTGTCAACTCTCGTCTGGCACCTACGGGTTAGCACTTTGGCATCTCAGTTTGACAATCATGCGCGTACGAGGCAACACAAGAACAAACTATTGAAGCATTTCACAGAGTTGAAGGCCTTTTAAAGCTGAATCCCCCACACAGTGCATCAGTAAAGTTACCACGTTGTTTTATAAGAGTATAATCAAAGCAAAATTCTCAACATTGAAAGCATTCAAATAAGCAGTTAATTACCAAGGAGCGACTATCCGAACGACAAATAATGGAGATAGACAGAATCACAACCTGGAGGAGAGATGTAATTACTTAGTCACTAAGTGTAGGTCCTGCCCTGACAAACCCACCGTAATTCTTTACATATTATACTTTTGTTGAATATTACTGAATTGACGCTACCACATGAAAGAAAAATCATTAGCCCATGACTCGTTGATCGAGTCGTAAAAGGTCATCTGAGTATCAGAAATATAGTTGTTAGAAAAAGCGGTTAAAAATTGAGAATCGCTTGACGTAAAATATTAATATTCACTAAAAGATCATGAGTGGCCCATGCTTAATAACATAAAATTTCAATAAATCTAAATTTTTTGACCCGAGCATCAAAAAAAATCGCTGTTGGTTTCATACAGTTCATCCATTCATCGGAATCACGAATAGTATTGTGTTGTTTTACATTGGCACAATTTTAATATGTGTTGTATTCTATATATCTATTTCATATGTTGAGGAGGATTTGTCACTTTGCTTTCAAGGTAAGCCGGTTAGATTGTAAACGTAATAATTCAGTTACCGCTTCTACTGATTACCAGTGATGGCAACTTAGTCATTTCTTAAATTAAGTAAAGCAAAACAAAATTACGAAAAAATTAGGTAAAGTATTGCTATGTAACTTAGTTCCACTTTCAACACTAGGTGGTACTCAAGTTGAAAATTGTCGTTTGGCTGTATTTAAGTCACTTTAATAGACTAGAAAGTTAAAATCTTTAATATTCGTTTTTGAAAGCTTTTTGCATGACGAAAGCATGGTATACCCAGTTTTCATACTTGGTACCTAGTTTAAAACTAAGTAAACTTACTCATTTTACTTAGTAAAATACCAAACAGGAAACTCGGCTAAAGTTAAATTAGGTATGCTGTATATTCTTGAAACTAGGTAAAAGTGCTTTGAAAACAAAGGCGGTAACTACTAGGCATACTAGGTAAATTAGTTACTTTTACCTAGAATTGCCAACACTTCTGACTACTCGTATGTGTTCTCCCATTTTCTTTGGCCGTATTGGGCAGTCGCAACTTAACATCGAAGGTGTAAACACCTAGTTCGCTCGCGTCATACGAGTTAGTGATTGATTAATATGAACTTGATGTTCGCTTTACTTGTAACTGTCTCGTGAGAAATAATTTGGAACATGAAAAATGTGTTTTTGATCTGTACACAGGGAGACAGATAGAAAACCAGGCAAAAGTCACAATACGACACGGTAATTTGGTGATGCGGCCAGCATACCGTTTGTCCTTAAAGGAAACGAAATTTAGATCTCCCTCCATATTTAAATATGTCAGGAGATAAAATTGAAGGTAAATTTGCGACTCTTATCTCGACGACCCAATGGCCTAGAGATCCATCCGCTCTAGGAACAGATTTGAAACGGATCTCTATTGCCATTGATGCGTTTGCTTAGTACAAAAAGTACCGGTATGAGTGTATTAGATATCACACGTTTCAGTAATTCTTACCGGTACAACTGTGATTGTTTGATAAAATAAAAAAGGTCAGAATAAAGCTTGACTGTATATAAAACGATGTTCCGCCATCTAATAGCTTTTGACAAGAAAATATATCATTAGATAATACATTCTATCAGCCATTAAGTGAGAGTAAATCGATACTGCCCTGAATACTAATTGGATATTGTATAGATACCTAATTAATTATATGTTCGGAGACCAAGAATTTACCCTGATATACAAAATATTCGTTATATGACTTATTATGAGATAATTAGAAATTTTTCAAAATCTTTTTGAAAAGTTGATACCTTGAATGAGACTTTTAAACGTTTAGGAAACTCGGAATTTAACTTGGGCTTCCTGAAAATTGCTCAAGTTGTGATATTACATTCTCATAGTCATGTCTGCACCAAAATAAACAACTAGCGTTATTGTTAATTGTGTCAAATATACTGACGACTCATAACTCTCATATGTACGAATAGGTATAGAGTGGCGATTATTTTAAAATTAATCAAAATTATTATTTTATCTGGATATGTTGAAATAAAAATCACAGCAAATGTAGAGTAAATAAATAAATACTAGTAAATATACTTTAATTTTATGCAATGTAGGAAGCTTTTAAAACCTTACTTCAAAAAAAAAAAACATTGGGAAAATACTTGGAGAGAAACAAATACGAAAAATATCAAACAAAAATTGTGCAACCTGTTATTGACAAGACTGAATAGAAATGAAACAACATATAAATGATAAGATTGTGGTTAGGCATCGCAAATCAACCACAAGATAGAAAACTTTTTGACAACAATAATTTCCAATATAGTCAATAGATTAGGTAAACATATTGAGAATAAGGTGTGTAAATCCATGTCAAATTTGTCTACATTTATATTTTACTGCCGCAGTTGTAATAACATACGTATCGTACTGTCGTGTATATTATGTTAATCATGCAAAGTTACGGACTTTATTGATTTTTTACCGAGTTCAAGTTTCGATTTCGGCGAATTTGAATTTTACTTGTCAGATTTCAGAATTACAGGAATGGAACCCTCCGATGTTCAATTTTAAAGGTTTCACCATATGAATTACCACAAAGATTTCGCAAGATCTGTTAATAGGAAGGACTGAGTTTAGTCCAACTTCAATTCACATATTTTAATGCATCGACATACAACAAGTGGGATGTCGTAGTTTGTTTTGTTCGGAATGTTTTCCGCTTATTGCTGTTAGTTAGTACTTTTCTAAAAATTTTATAAAGTGCATGTATGTTCGAACGCCGACTAATTCTTCATAGATTATTACTGTTAATTCGCTTTGATAAACACAAGTTACCAATCAAAAATTATGAAAAGTCCATTCTATTTGGAGATATGAGTGAATATAGGACTCCAACCTGCATATTTTCTCGAATTTCCGTTCAGGTTCGAGTTAATGTAAACTCATCGAGTGCGAGTTTTAGTTCTTGTTAATTATAACAATAGGAGCCGCGAATCCTTTACAAACGTGTGTTATTCGCAAAAGCAAATTTTGCTCTTTTTACGCTCATGTATATCTGGGACATGATGAGAAGAATCAGTTTTTGAAGTATTATCATGAAAAAGAAACCGCTCAATTTTAATAATTATCAACACCATACTAACTCCTACAGAATATCTCAAATAACTTCAATATCAGTTTTTAACGATAATAAAAAAATGATGAGACAGTCACATCTTAGTTTGAAGTACAATTTGTAAATAAAAAGTCTTAAAATAAATACGTATACGGTTTTATTTAATTAAATTAGTACATAGAAGTTATGAAGTTCTAACCTGTTGTTCTTTAGAGTTGTTTAATTTCACATCGAAACGTTCTTCAGTGAATTTCTTTTCAAGAACATGTTGTACAGATTTCGAAAAATCGAAACATTTCTGGCGGGTATACAACTCATCATGGAGCAAGTCGAAGGCTCGAAATAAAATTATGAGTAGTATCGGCTCTAGATGAAAATAAAAAAGAAGAAGTTTGTTTATGGTATAGTCATATATTCGACAGAAGTAGCTGTAGAAGTATTGTTCAAAGCAATTGCAGAATGTGTTTACCTACAACCTCCCCCAGTGGGAAGGTTAGGTCTCCTAAGTTTAAGTCTCAAAAGTTTAAGAAGAACCGATATATCCTGTTATAATCATATTTTGTTTGAAGCGTCGTTCAGTCAGCAGAAAGGATTGTTAAATATATTTTGCTAAGCGTGGAGGACTGATGTTTTGCGCTACTGGTTTACAAAAATATAGCTGTGAGACAGCGTGGTTAAAAATAAAATAAATTCACTCCATCATTACGCAAGTCACAATAATGAATTCCTTTCATTTGATATTTTTAAGTCTTAGCGATATATCGAGAATATATAACATACTCCATATCGCAAGTTCACTGTGAGGAGAGTACAGCTGTAAATGAAATTTGGTCAGTTACGAAATTTAAAACTGCCTCTCATATTTTTATTTCAAGTTCGAACCGAGAGAAAAATCGATACTTTTGATAATTTTCTTTCAATTGTAAAGAAGTGAGAATTTTGCATTGCGTAACTCGGCAATGGAATAAATATGATTTATGGGATGTTATGTGAATGAAAATAGGGATTCGATTTTTGGTAATTTTTAACAAAGTTAGCCTGTTTTTAAACATAGTCTAGCATTTAGTTGTCAATAATATCTTACGACTGTAGTGAAAAGATATAAAAGTTCTAAATCAACCAATGTATTATGTTTTCATATGCGACCATTCAAGACGTTATTAAAGCAATCACAAACGAAGCATAAATCCACAATTTTACTATTTGTGATATTTATTTTCAAATTCATCCAGAATTCAAGATTAACCTCCAAATTTAATAAATACACAGGGTACTGGATTGACATAGAGAAACAAATCTGATGGCCATATTCATGATCATTGCCAACACGAAAAATCGATCAACTTTGCACAGTCATTATACGCATATTTCTGTATGTATATTAAATACAAAAAAAAACATTTTGAACTTGAATCAAAACAAAAATACATAAAAATATCTATAAAAACAGTTTGACCATAACTTCACGTCTTCGAAGAAATTCTTGAATTTAAATAATATTTGGAATTCAAGTTGGTTATAAAGAGAAGTTTCGCATTTTCAGAAAATTGAAAATGCCATATTTTGCCCATTTTTTGAACCTTTAACCGTCTATCAGAATAATCGAAAACGAAATAAATTTTAAAAGAAGTTTTAGACTAACCAATTATTTAGATCAGGACAATTCAAGTTTATACGGTGTTTTAAAAAGATTTTATAACCTTATGATATTGAGAATAATTTGCGGCGATGTTGCATTGCGCCAGTTTTGACTTTGAAGACAACATCAAAGCTTGCGCGGTTACGCCTCGTTGCGCCACAATGATTCATATGAAATATATCAATTAGTTTTTTCGAAGAATTCGAAGAATTTTCGAATCTTGATTTTCTAACCCTTGAAACTGAGTGTGCTTCGAAATTAAGCATTTCGTGCGAAACTAAAAGGAACAGTCAAATGTTACAGAAAAAAATAAATATAAGAAAAATATAATAGTACTAATATTAATTGATTGCAATGTCTATGGAGATATCCATGGGGATGGGGATATGCCCAACGACCATTTGTCACGGTCCTTTGTGAGAGTGCTGAATGCACGCTAGAATGAGGAATGTTCAAGAATCGAAACATTGGCCTTTTGGATTGATTGCACAACATGATGAGTTACTGGATGCTAATATTTCGTTAAATTATTTTCATTATTCAAATTATGATCTGTTATCTTCTGCGTACTTCGGCTAGACCCCAAAGTATCATGCTCACTGGTAAAACAGCCAAAAATTATCTATCGGCATCCAGACGATGCTATTTGAGCAGTGTTTTTTTCAGGTTTTTCGTATTATTTGCAATGGCCTGTCCTTGAACCTACCGGGGGGCTTATACTCAACAACCGTTGGGTACGGATCTTCATAGTGACTGTGTATCTGGTATATGTTACTGCTGCCCGCGAAGTGCCTTGCTGAAGAACACGATCGGTGGTGAAACGGTCAAGCATTTACCATCGGTCTTCCGGACAATAGGATCGCGCTCAACAAACTGAGCCACCGAACCGGATCTGAGCGTGTACAGACTCAAGAACAGACAAATGTGACACGGCGTCATCTAACGGTGCAAACATCCTCGTTGTAACCAACGACTGCTTGTGTTGAACCTTTCCCTTTCTTTAGGAAATTTTATTTGGCCAAACACGACTTACAGATGTCCCGCATTTCCGCGGCACGCCCATTTATGAAGGAAATATGAGACAATACATGGTTACACGATTCTAATGAGTTTAAAACATATTCAGAAACTTTATGGATTGTGGTAAAATGTAAATTAAAACTACATTGCTTCGAATAGTTTGTTTATGTGTCAATTCGTTTATTTGGGGCTATAGATTTCCAGATCTTGATAATGGGGATAATTGTATTTGTAAAAACCAAGTCGAATTTCTTTTGGCTAAGTCTTAGACACTTTTATTTCCTGATATCTGATGGAGCTAGGTATTTACCTGTTGAAAGCTCATAATGATATTACATTTTCGAAGACAAAATGTGGCCAGTCTGTTTTATCACTCTAAGACTGTTCTAGATAGACAGCCTCACCGCATGGTATCATTGATTTCAATACATGAATGATTTTCATTATTTATTTCTCGTTTCATTACATTAAATACCTTTCAATATACTCCAGCTTTGATTACTGCCTGTCTTACAAAGTAAGAAAATTATTATCGACCTTTTGTAAACCATGTGTCATAGGTGGATTGTACCGCCTAGGTGTGGTCCATCTGTGACGCATGCATGGTAACGTAAAATTTGTTTCCAAATATCTAAGGCTGAGGACAAGGTTCGTTTCTGGTAAGTAATCGAGCATATGAAAAATATCTTCCTTACTCATTTAAGACCAAATGCTAACATCTCTTATCGAGTCTAATTCATTGATGGATTGCGTCGAAGAAGCGCCGTGCATCTGTGAACTATGCTTGTTATAACAAAACCATCTGTTGGGTAATACGACAAAACTCGAACGTTTTGAATTGAATTTGATTGTCATTGTCTCTGTTAACAGTTTTTATCTCGTTTTTGAATTTCGCACTGACAAGGCCAAAAGCAGTGTCTACAAGGAGCCAACTAACGACCATTGAAAGATCCAAATGCTACGACAAGATAACGTGTCGGGCATTCTAAGCGAAAACCCTCCCATACAGAACTAAATCAAGGTAAAGTGCAGTAAGTGTTGTCTGCTCTGGGCGATGATTTAACCACCCATCGCTTTATTGCTTCCTCTTACGACACGCAATACGTTAGGACTATTATGAAGGCAGTAAATTTCACTAAATTACAGTGTTAAATTACAGTTACAGTGTCAACTGTAAAAAGGGCTGTAAAGTTACTGTTTTTTCATAGTTAAAGCCAAAAGCGTTTTTAAAAAGATTTATGCCAATTATAAGCTGTTGATGGAACGCACTGGTTATCGTCAAGTAAAATACTATCAAAGAGCAGCGATTTACTTACATTTAACCGAACCAAAGAACCGAAGCAACGTGAAATATTCAAACATAGCTGGTACATGAGATTAATTTTGAAACGATTGTACGGTTTAGTTATAGTCGACGTCGACTTGTAGCTTGATTAATATTAATACCAAAACAAACAATGAAATTTGATTATAAAAATTATTATATATATATTATATATAAATATAATTATTATATTATAAAAACATAGATAGGATTACAATGCGAATTTAAACAAAGCAGTATTTCTGGTGCCATTGACCATGGAAGAACTGAAAACTAGGGGTTCAAAATCAACGTATACTTCTATAAAAATAAAATGAATTGAATTACAGGAGCCCACATTTTTTTTTTGTTGAATTTGATGAAAACGAAATTCATAATCTAACCAGGTTTGATATCGAGTATTATTACTATTGCCAAACGTTGTGATTTGAACGACAGACATCTTCTTTTTCGTAAGCAAATAAAATATATAACATTTACTTCAAATAAACAGCGAATTTACTGTTTCTTTGTCACAGTGCCTAATAAACGAAAAAAATGTACGTGAGTTTCTTATGCCAGAAGATTGTTGGGAGGTTTTGAAATGGTAATCAATAACATAAGATAAGTAAACAGGAAACCGGTACCCATTTCTCTTTCTCCTTTTTATTTAGGTGAGCAAAACTTTTTTATCCTACAAGCGATTTCAGTATAAAAAGGGATTAATCGATCGAATGCAAATCAGACAGTATTCACTATTGTCGAGTTCAGAACGGCGGGGTTAGATGATGGAAATGGACTATACGCCGAAAGTATTTGGTTTGGAACAGTATGCTGAAATCAAATGACTGAAACTCAATCAGAAATAATTTGACTAAACAGATGCTTTGTTTAGTGAGAGATATCGATGAATCGAGTCGATGGGCACGGTCCAACAGACGTTCATGCTTTGCAAAATAAAATTTCTGATTGGGAAGATAGGGAATGACAGTTTGTTGAATTGTGCATTCTTTTTCCGCTAATAATCCAACGCAATCAGAAATTTTATTTTCTCACGCATAATTCAAAGATGGTTCATGTCCTATTAACGTCATCCACCAATAAATCATATTTGACAAAAGTATTTTGGCAATTTTTTTCTGACTGAGAAATGAAACAAAATAAAGTGAACATATTTTAATGACCGTCATTGTCCTGATACATTTTCGTATCTTTCGCTGTATTGGACCCGAGTCAATGGTGTGTCGGGTTGCCGCGATTCGACTCATCATAGGTCGATGTTGGTAAAATGAAATAATATTTGTTGCATATTATTGAATTTAAAAACAAGAAATGCACGAAAGAGGATTTCAGCTTCTCTTTTTCAATATGTCTCCATGCACTGTAACAAAAGGACGGTGAAATTCAAGTTCATGCGCAGTAATTGTATATTTCCGAAATTAGAAACTATCTTATTGATGAGATTCGGGCACTTTCACCTTATGTTAGTTTTCTAGCAAAAATCCTTTTGTTGTGGCGGCCGTTGTTGGGTCACAATTTTATCACGAAAAATTTCGAAATTTTCGTTCATTCCCTTTTCAACGTTCTCAATACGCCATTGCACATTATGTAATTGAAATATCCTCCAAGTTTTAGTCTTGAAATAATATTTTTCGAAATATTTTAAAATCTTGAATCTTGTTTCAAATTTCTAAACATCCCACCGAGTAAAGTATATGTCGATCACAAAATGTGTCATGAACTATTAAAAATATCGGGATTATTGGAGATGAAGTATTATACCCTATCAATTCTCATTTTTGCAGAATAATTCAATTCAGTAGAATTTCACTTATTTTTACGAATAGGATGAAGACTTTTGTTTGCCTTTGTTTGTGCATTGCATCTTTAATACAAGAAGGTAAGACGATTTTTATGGATTGCTATCACACTACTCAAGAGTGAATACCTCTGGTATCTTATTTAACTGGTATCATTGATGTTCGTTATAATTTGTTTTAAATGTTTTTATTATCAGCGTAAATTATTGTCTGCGTGTCAACATTTTGGGGTTTTCCTATTAGGAGCCCAAAATGCATTAGACATTTTCGTGACAAGCAGATTTTTTCAGTGAAGTTGAATAATAACAACTTGAACAATCAGACTTAAAATATTTAGCTACATTTATTTGTTACGATTACTAAATTAATTTTCTGTTGTGAAACATTCTTTCTGAAGCATAGCCCTTCAAGTTGAAAGAAAATTTGCCAGGGCATCTTTTGTTAAGTATGTGTCAATGATACGGATCGCGTCGATGTGTAACGCATGCTTGGTTGTGTTAGATGGACGTCGCTGGTGGAGTAACAAGGCTAGTGTCATCGAAAGGGCACGAACTTCCCTGTTTGGCCTAGATTATTACACACTGGACTAAATGATGGACATGGGTAACGAGCGTTACGCAAGGGGGTTGGATCTTCAGTCAGCGTTATCAATTCAAGCCTGTGTCACAGGGAGATTGTGCCGCTGGTACTCAAAAATATTTTATTCGTCCAAACGAAGGTATTAAAACCTTTGTGATAAGCATATTTCCCATAGCATTGTCATTTTAATATAACTCCAAGGAAACGGTATCAGCCATTACCATTACTTACAGGCCAGTCCGTCCTAGATGGTACGTGTGATTCCAGTAATGTTTGCACCGGCGAGCCTAATGCTAACACTTGCGATGGTGGAAGTCCAACAAATCTTTGTGTCTGCAATGTGAACTTCAAGGTAAAGATGGAAAGTAAAAATTAAAGTTATGTATTTCGTCCACACCGATACGTTTTTTTTTAATTTAAAAGCACTTCAGAATGAATTAATTTCATTTTTTTGCAAAGTTGAAATAAAAATCGAAAATATTTAGCATATTATAACATGAACAACGAACGAGCAAATACTAACGAGGTAACCGACTCTTATTATATGCGTGCATGGTTTCTGTGTATGTTAAGAAAAAAAATTGGGAAAAAGGAAGTAATCGATTTTTTAAAACTTTGTACATACATTTATTATTATGGATTTTTTATTGAGCAAAATATAGAAATTAGCTTCTTTGAAATTTTGTAAAGATATGCGGCTGTTTAATTTTTCATAAAGCAGAAGTACCTTATTTGCGAGGATTTTAAAAAGTTGTTTGCTTTTTACCGACCGTGCGATTTTCATTCTTTGAATTGTCGCCATGTTGTCCCAACAGGAATTTTTTTTGCCTTGCCTGTACCAAACTAAACTGTGGCCAAACCTTGACGAAATCTTATTTTGTCAAGCATGAGCCACAGATAAACCGCGCCCAGGAGGCTCGGTCTATCAGTGGCAATACTTGACAAAACATTCTGCGTTAAAATATTTCTGACTGATGTGAGGCGAGACGAAGTATTTTCTCGATTTGAAAGTCACCAAATATTAACTACAAATGTAAATAAAATTTACACTCTCATCATTGCCTTATTTTAATTTTTCTTCCCATCACTAATACTACCTAAATCCAAAATTTGGGTGGCAATTTTAGAGTGTTGGGTAGAATCGTGATAGGACATATTTTAATTGATTAATTTCTATAAAACAAACCATGTTTACTACATTTGTACAAGAGTTGTTGCATGATTTCAAAATGGCGTCAAACTATATTTATTAGGACTTTCTTGCATGCATTTAATAATTTTACAGATTTTTTTCTCGTTTCATTCAGATCGTCTCGGAATATTCCTATTTATTCTTTTTTTTTGTGTAAATCGTGTTATGACATATTTTCAATCAATGAGAATATTATTACCTAATGCATAATGCCCAATTTTCGATTTGTCATCTTTCAAATGCCGATTTGTTGTTATCTATGATGAGCATTTATGAATATATTTTTGTGTAAGTTTTGAACATGACGCTATACCTGGGACTGGAGGAATGAATCCGAAAAATCGAATCACTTTGAAGCACAATTAATTCGAATTAATTGCGCATAAGTCATAGGAGCCAAATCTTCAAAATGAAGAGGGATTTTTATATTTTAACCGTAAAATTCAACAAAAACGGTCTCGATTTTTTCAATTTTATTTTTACCATCGACTACGAGATTGGATTCAATGTACATTTTTTTAAGTGTGTTTATATTACTAATAGCACATTTGTTGTTATACATTTTTTAGGTTTTCAATCAAGACAAAATATTATAATAAAAATACAATATTTACTGTTAACATAAAATTGCAATTCGATTCGATTTAAAAAATTTTTGATTCGATTTTGATCCGAATTGCAAATAATTTGGTATTACCCAGCCCTATAGCTATAATAATGCATTCCTGCCTGATTTTGAATTTTCCCCTCCTTGCTCAATTAAATAACCTACCTAATAAACCTCTACAGCCTGATACGCCAGCCACCGATTGTGAAGCAAGAACTTGTAATGCCGATTCAATTTGCACAACCGAAGACACCAACAGTTACTGTGATACAGCGCCAACCGTTGACGTCTGTGCATGTAGGGTTAATTACGATGGCGCAAACAAGGCAACATGTGACATTATTCCTTGTTTCAATGATGGAGAGTGCACGGCTGCTAATTCCTACTGCAACACAGATTCAGGAGATTCATTAACGAATGGTTGCAATTGTGGAAAGATGACTACGGCCGACACCAGCACAGGAGCATGCGTAATAAAATCTTGCACAGATGCTAATAAGGATACTGAGTGTGGAACATCTGCTTTATGTGTTGGTACTGAATGCGCTTGTCCAGCCAATATGATCAGCGGAGCAGCAGGTTGTATTGAAAAAACGTGCTCTACCGACAGTCACTGTACACAGAACGGAGGCGACAACAACTTGGAGTGTAAAAACGCTAAATGTGCATGTAAAGACGGTTATGAAGTATCGGGTACAACATGTGTAGAAACTGCAACCACTCAAGTCGTTACCACTACTGACACTAGTGCCACTAGTGCTAATAGTGCCACCAGTGGAAGTGCAACAGCATCGATCTCTGTACAACTCTTCCTTCTCACTCTAGGATAGTATCGCGTAGCAGAGATGTTGGAATAACTTCAGAACATTAGAATGACATTACACATATGATATTTTGAAACATACTACTATATTTGATACTTATTAATTGCTTATTTATTGTACATGAAGTTTTAAATATCTGAGCACTTAAACAATGAGCAATATGCTATTAGTCCAACTGATTGATAATTTCTTGAAACAATATAAAAATGACATCTTAGCAAACTTTGTAAATTTTCTGTGCAGAAGCAGTGATTGATTAAAGGGTTAGAAAGAGTTATATGACATTATGAATAGAGAGATACATATGATTGGCTGTCAAAGTTGGTTTTGCTGAATTGCGGTGTGATCGAATTTTGTAATTTCCAATTTTCCAAGTTTGACATTTTCACAAACATATTGTTTGTTGGGGATTTGAGGTGGTTAGTACGCGAGAAGTGGAATTGCACTGACATATTTCCAGCTTGTCTGATTAGGTGATTTAAGGAAGCAGAAATCGAAGATGTTTCATCAGTTTTATTCAGTTCTGTAAATATGACATTTTAGCAAAGGTTGTGTATTTATTTGTGCACAAGCTGTGATTATTGAATATTCAGAGAGATAATACGGCTAATAGGTTAATAAAGTTGTTTCTGTTGAATTGCGGTGCGATCAACTTTAATGTTCAACTTTCGGAATTTAACCAAAAAAATGGTTTGTTGGAGATTTCAGGTGTCTGATAAATGACAGAAGCCAGGAGTAGAAATCCCTCGACATAATTCCTGCGCGTCGAAAAAGACGATAAAAAAGGCAATATGGTGTTAGGGGATATATATCGTCGCCGAGGGCAGATATCGCTCTCTGCAACTTCATATGCGTTTTCATTGTCATTTGTGGTTTTTGCACAAACGTGCATTATTCGATTTCACCGCTTCGCCAAAGACTATATTTTCGAAGTGAGACTAACATTAGTTCCTTTCTCAACCTAACTCAGCATTTTTTATATTGTACTTTAATTCTAAATCATTGAGTTGAAGCTATATCACATAAAATTTATTCATTTATTCAATTCATCAAAGAGTCACTTTTGTATCGAGCAATCAAGGCATAACGAATTAACGGGCGGACACTCAATGGCCAAGAGCTACCACAAGTTGTATTATGAGCAACTACGCTGTAAGCGGTAAACATCCTAAAGAAACTGAAACTGAATCAAGTGTAAGAGTGGTATCTGCCAAGTCATCTACCATTAATATCCTTGATCTTCTATCCGCATCTAAGTCTCAGGCTCTGCAAAATTGTTTTTGATTCAATTTACAACAATATCACTGTATTAACGGTTAACTGAAGGAACGCGTCGCCGCCGTTATCAGCCCCCCATACTTTGCAAAACATGTTTCACTAAAAAATCTTTTCTCATTAAGAATTGCAATGTTGTTGCCGTTAAACACAATACCGGAGATGCATCTCACTTCCTCCCACTTGCGGTGGATCTGGATTCTATTCACGTATTAACAAAGATATTTGGAATTTTACAGTTACTTATAATATCAAATATTTTTTCAAATTCAAGTTCGAGCTGAGGTAAGACAGCGATTTCGAGATTTAGTTCGTGATAATATGCATAATACTGTAGCTAATATTATTAATCTTTTTGATACGGGTCCGCATTGGTGACATCGATGGAAGCCGCCACTGTTTGCAAATAGATTCTCAGCATATTTACGCATTTGATATTTTTAGTTTCGTATACCTAAAACGCGGTTGAAAGAATATGTTCCTTGAGATATTCTAAAGGCCTATTTCTTAATCGTCAATACCACATAAACGCCAACATGAGTTTGAGTAGTTCGATCAGAATGCAAGCAACTTAAACATCAGTTTTTGGGAAAGACAAAAAATCACATTACAGCCACCTCATTGAAAGAAGGAAAATTATGTGGTTTTATTCAGTTAAATTAATACAAAAAGTTAGAGAATTTCTAACCTGTTGGTCTGAAGAACTGTTTTATTCTACGGTGAAACGTTCTTAAATGTATTTTTCTTTTCAATAATCGTGTTGTACAGGATTTGTCAGATGACAAAGGCTAGAAACCAAATTATAAAAATTATCGGCTCTGAAGAAATATAAAAAAAGAAGAATTTGATTTGAACAGCCCTTTTATTACGAAAGTTATTACTTCTGAAGGTAATTGTGAATTATTACTTGATCTTTGATATTCACGACCAATGCTTAAAAAATACTTTTAGAGTAGATTACCTAAGCCAGTATTTGCACCCGTAGCAGTTGTGAATAGTTACATCAGTGAGATTTCGAAAACGTCATGAAATTACGATCAATTTTACACGAAAAATTCCCTCGGGAAAGGGCGAGAAGCGAGGCGTCAGCGCTAAGCGTGTTAAGGTTTCAGTGATTTTGGTATGGGATATATATTTGTCCCGTTTGCCATTGAAATGGCCTCCTCCAAGACTTGGAGGGCGTGTCAGGCTAACCTTATAGGCAGCAGATGTGATTTTTTGGCGTGCACTGGGCAAGTCGCCCAGAGTGAGATGTAAAGATTTGTTCTATTAATTTGGATAGTGAATCGGCCAAATAAGAAATGGTGCAAAAGGGTGTGGTGAAAACTGTGTGGTACTGGTTATGAGTGGTGTTAGTGTCGACATACGAGACGGACACAAAAGAAAATAAACAAAAATGAATAAAAACAACGTGCGGGCAAGTGGAAAAGAAATTTGAAAGGGACCGAAACATCTGAACACAAATGGGAACAAAATCTGGTATAAGCGAACCTAAAAAAGGGGAACGCTTTTAAAATAATTTAGTCATGTCGTCCGTCGGCGGAAGGCCGCAACGACACGGGAAAATTTGTACTCCCAAACGGCTTACCTAACCGATGAGAGGTGATTCCTGCAGTATATCATTCATACTGCAGAAATAGAGGGTATGATCAAATCGAAATGGCGTTAGGCCAATACGATAGGAGCACATTTTGTACAATCCGCGGCGTGCCAAACCGGGGAAGGGCTCCATCAGCTGTAAACGTTCTCTGCCCTGGCTGCGACGTGAAGAAGCAGACAGCGGCAATAGCAAGCGGCCGATTAACGGGCTTGAGCGGTGCAACGACCGCGGTCCAGAGACAACACACCAGAGGCCGAGACGAGGACCAGAGTCCTCCTCGAATGCAAGGCGTCCATGCAAGCAAGCATCGACGCCAGGCATGAGGTCAGAGCCCGGAAGTCCACGACAATGCCGTCATCGGGGTCGGTGATCCCGACGATGCTGTCGCACTTCCGCCAACGGAAATCCACCACCTGCTGAACCCGAAAGCAGTTTCGACACGGACGGCATACTATTTCCATACATGCTAGTAACTGGCCTAGGCCGGAGCTTTCATATATAGGTTCATTTATGCTACGACTTCGGGTATCCAGCTACTGCTTTAGCCGGGCCGGGGTGTCAAGCAGAGACTGAGAACAACGAGGACAACTCCGCATTGGAATCAGGGCTCGCAGCATCGTGGTCTCACCCGAGAACGGGCGAACCACACTGCAGCTAGGAATCGCAGCGAAGCGGCAGTTTGTCGCTTCGGGCACAAAGGTGGAATACCCTGCAGCCTGTCAGTAGCCCCATCGCTAACGTTAGCAAGCGTGAGTTCGGACAGGGAGCGAAGCAGGGAGCCAGACCCTGCGCCTGTCGTTGTTTGAACAGGGAGCGCAGCAGGGAGCCAACATCTACCGAATACCACCCAACAAGGAGCCGATTGAAGGGCCATGACCACTCGCCTTAATAAAGGCGTTATAATGGCCTGGGTTCCGACAGGACTCACGAGGTTCGGGCAACGGAGATTGACCCTGCGCCAGTCATTAAAATAACCGGGAGCGCAGCAGGGAGCCAAAAAACCCTGCCATGAAATTACGATCAATTTTACACGAAAAATTCCCTCGGGAAAGGGCGAGAAGCGAGGCGTCAGCGCTAAGCGTGTTAAGGTTTCACAATACATTTAAGAGATGATCTGAGATACCATCAATATCTGTTACCATCAACGGCGTCTCAGTGATGACATCGTGGCCATCCTATTACTAAAACCGTCCAACTTGTAATATTTTGTAATTTTCCTATTTTGTATTATTTTTTTTAATTTTTGCTTACCAGCGCAAATTGTGATCTATTCCGTAGAGATCGGCCCAAGTTTTTGTTATGTACTAATTTGTACCTATGTTTTCATTTTAATAACTGCAGGAAAAACCCTCATGAATCTTGAATTTGCTTGAAGCACTGACTTGTACAAAATTTTATCGTTATTTGCCCCCAAAATGCTGTATTTTCGCAAAAGAAGGCAAAATAATTTGCGCGCTTTCGATGCGCCATCATTTCCCATATTTTAATCTGAAAGGTTACTCAGTGACTCATACGAGCAATTTTTGGCCAAATAAAGTGACATATATATATATATATATATATTGTATCTACTCTATTGTGTGCTACCATCTGAATAATGCGTTTAAATGTGAAACGGCCAATCATCGTACCACTGAACTTTCAGAGCGATCGGACTAATTGACGATCGCACCGTTAAATGAGGCAATGTCATTTCTGCATATTTTAAGCTGAAGAACATGCTCTATGTTGAAACCGTCAAGCATGAACCCGCGACTCAAGAATTTTTAAAAACGAAACGGCATCACCTAACGGTGTAAACGTCGTCTGTTTTACCCAACGCGTGGTTGAGCGGGACCTTTCCCCTGTCTTTTTATTTTACCAAGCATGGCTCGCAGATGGCCCGAATTTCTGCGACGCATCAATGGACCATGCTTTAGTGAAAGATGTTTATTCATAAAAATTGGACACGGTTTTGTGAAGATTAAAATAATTTTGAAATCTTATGAATTGTTGTTGGTTTGTTGGAGATTTCAGGTGTCTGATAAATGACAGAAGCCAGGAGTAGAAATCCCTCGACATAATTCCTGCGCGTCGAAAAAGACGATAAAAAAGGCAATATGGTGTTAGGGGATATATATCGTCGCCGAGGGCAGATATCGCTCTCTGCAACTTCATATGCGTTTTCATTGTCATTTGTGGTTTTTGCACAAACGTGCATTATTCGATTTCACCGCTTCGCCAAAGACTATATTTTCGAAGTGAGACTAACATTAGTTCCTTTCTCAACCTAACTCAGCATTTTTTATATTGTACTTTAATTCTAAATCACTGAGTTGAAGCTATATCACATAAAATTTATTCATTTATTCAATTCATCAAAGAGTCACTTTTGTATCGAGCAATCAAGGCATAACGAGTTAACGGGCGGACACTCAATGGCCAAGAGCTACCACAAGTTGTATTATGAGCAACTACGCTGTAAGCGGTAAACATCCTAAAGAAACTGAAACTGAATCAAGTGTAAGAGTGGTATCTGCCAAGTCATCTACCATTAATATCCTTGATCTTCTATCCGCATATGAGTCTCAGGCTCTGCAAAATTGTTTTTGATTCAATTTACAACAATATCACTGTATTAACGATTAACTGAAGGAACGCGTCGCCGCCCATATCATCGCCCGTTATCAGCGCCCCATACTTTGCAAAACACTTTCAATGTTGTTGGCGTTAAACACAATACCGGAGATGCATCTCACTTCCTCCCACTCGCGGTGGATCTGGATTGTATTCACGTATTAACAAAGATATTTGGAATTTTACAGTTACTTATATTATCGAATATTTTTTCAAATCCAATTCGAGCTGAGGTAAAAGCAGCGATTTCGAGATTTAGTTCGTGATAATAAGCATAATACTGTAGCAAATATTCCTAACCTTTTTGATACGGGCCCAAATTAGTGATATCGATAGAAGACGCCACTGCTTACAAACAGCTATTGATTCATAGGAAGTTTACGCATTTGATCTTTTTAGTTCCTTGTGTCTAGAACATGGTGGAAGGAATATATTCCTTGAGATATTTTAATGCCCTATTTCTTAATCGTCAATACCACATAAACGCCAACATGAGTCTGAGTAGTTCGATCAGAATTTAAACAACTTAAACATCAGTTTTTGGGAAAGACAAAAAATCCCTTTACAGCCACCTCATTGAAAGAAGAAAAATTATGCGGTTTTATTTAGTTAAATTAATACAAAAAGTTATAGAATTTCTAACCTGTTGGTCTGAAGAACCGTTTTATTCTACAGTGAAACGTTCTTAAATGTATTTTTCTTTTCAATAATCGTGTTGTACAGGATTTGTCAGATGACAAAGGCTAGAAACCAATTCATGAAAATCATCGGCTCTGAAGAAACATAAAAAAAGAAGAATTTAATTTGAACAGCCCTTTTATTACGAAAGTTATTACTTCTGAAGGAAATTGTAAATTAATATTTGATCTTTGATATTCACGACCAATGCTTAAAAATAACTTTTAGAGTAGATTACCTAAGCCAGTATTTGCTCCTGTAGCAGTTGTCAATAGTTACATCAGTGAGATTTCGAAAACGTCATGAAATTACGAACAATTTTACACGTAAAATTCCCTCGGGAAAGGGCGAGAAGCGAGGCGTCAGCGCTAAGCGTATTAAGGTTTCACAATACATTCAAGAGATGATCTGAGATACCATCAATATCTGTTACCATCAACGGCGTCTCAGTGATGACATCGTGGCCATTCTATTACTAAAACCGTCCAAATTGTAATATTTTGTAATTTTCTTATTTTGTATTATTTTTTTTAATTTTTGCTTACTAGCGCAAATTGTGATCTATTCCTTAAAGATCGGCCAAAGTTTTTGTTATGTACTAATTTGTACCTATGTTTTCTTTTTAATAACTGCAGGAAAAACCCTCATGAATCTTGAATTTGCTTGAAGCACTAACTTGTACAAAATTTTATCGTTATTTGCCCCCAAAATGCTGTATTTTCTCAAAAGAAGGCATAATAATTTGCGCGCTTTGGATGCGCCATCATTTCCCATATTTTAATCTGAAAGGTTACTCAGTGACTCATACGAGCAATTTTTGGCCAAATAAAGTGACATATATATATATATATTGTATCAACTCTATTGTGTGCTATCATCTGAATAATGCGCTTAAATGTGAAACAGCCAATCATCGAACCACTGAACTTTCAGAGCGATCGGACTAATTGACGATCGCACCGTTAAATGAGGCAATGTCATTTCTGCATATTTTAAGCTGAAGAACATGCTCTTTGTTGGAACAGTCAAGCATAAACCCGCGACTCAGCAATTTTTAAAAACGAAACGGCATCACCTAACGGTGTAAAGGTCGTCTGTTTTACCCAACGCGTGGTTGAGCGGGACCTTTCCCCTGTCTTTTTATTTTACCAAGCATGGCTCGCAGATGGCCCGAATTTCTGCGACGCATCAATGGACCATGCTTTAGTGAAAGATGTTTATTCATAAAAATTGGACACGGTTTTGTGAAGATTAAAATAATTTTGAAATCTTATGAATTGTATTTATTAACAACTTCTCCGATACGACGAAACGATTGAACTTAAATGTTAAGTAAATGCTCACAACAACGCTTATTATGATTTTTTTTGGTTTTTACTTAAAGAAATAAATACCCAGAAACAGACATAAAACATGTTTTTGAAACGTAAACCTAAAACAACATGCTTTCAAAAAAATCCCTAAATTCAAAAACAATATTTGGAATTCAAAAAATCAAAAATAATGCTAATTTTATCATATTTTAACATTTTTGTAAAAATTATTCTGAAACGTTAAATATAGATATATTTTAAACAAATTATAGTATTTTATTTTCTAGATAAGGACAATCCTAATTAAGGCTCAATATTTTATTACCGTGTATAGATATTTGAAGATAAATTTTTAAAATTTCAGCACAGTGGAGGTTAGAAAAATTAAAATGGTATCCAAATTAAAATCAAAGGAGAGAAAAAAATAAAAAATAAAAAGAACAATTTGGATTTGAGGAGTTATTATAGAAAAGATGTATGTAAGATTTATTTATCTTTATATATCCGGCGTGGGTGTCTGTAAGGAATTTGTATCAAGAACTCCTGCAACGCGACGAAACCGTTTTAATTCAAATTTTAGGAAAATGCTCACATGTCAACAATGCGTGCCATGACACTTTTGCATTTGTATTCAATTGGGGAATTGATTTGGTTGTAATCGTGAATAATTCCAATTGCGGAAAATACTCTAGTATTACGTCTACAAAATTATAAAACCTTTTGCAAGAAAATAAAGAAAACAAAATATATTGTGGCTTCAAAAACATCTATTACGTTGCTTCTATATTCAAAATATTTTAACACCTAAAATACTTTATAATACTATATATTTATTTTTATACCAAGTATGTTATTTTTAGTCTTTATTACTTTATATTTCAATGCATGTTTCTTCTTATAAAATAATTTCTCGTGAAATTTATATTTCAAAATTCAGCAAAATAATGGGCAGCCGGTAAAGCAAAAGTCGAACTTAGGGCCGTGTCTGAAACAAATCAGTGACAATTCGAGAGTTCTGCTGTGCAGGCGCTATTAACTATTACTACTATTGCATATTGAACAAACATTTTAAGTTTCTCAGGGAAAATATTGAACAAAATATTTTACCCGACATCTTATCTTAATTTTACACGTTGCTTCACGGATGCGCTCTTGTGCAGTTACTTTTTCAATTATATTTTACATCAATCAAAATTGTAGAGGAACTAGGATATCTTGCGATCACTGATATACAAAGGAATACATGAAATTAAAACTACCTGGATCTTGATCGTGGAAAATTACACAAGATATTGATCCACCCTTATATATCTAACACGTGAGCTTGATTTATGGCCGAGAGGATGACATGCCCGCTAGTAATATATATATATTCATATGGAAGTAACTTTGTAGATTCGAAACTGTAAGAAGGCTGTGACGTATCGTGATAAAATTAACTTCCTTAACCTGTACCTGCAGCTGGAGATAAGATTCGATTTTAGTAAATAATTCGACATAAAAATATCGTTCCTGCCCTGCCAGAAAAAAAATTCCAAAAGATATCTCATTAGGTCTGAGTCATTGATAGATTGCAGTTAATTTGAGATCCATGATTGGTATAATTATCCTAATTTGTTAGTACAAGTATACTTTGGCATTGGAATCGTTTGACCCTGTCTCTGCTAACAGTTTCTGTTTCTACCTGATATTTCTACGAACTAAAACAATAATGTGTGTTCTTACTGCAACATACATTCAATCCCCAACTGCCATCAGTCATGCTTAGTGAAAGATGAGATTAAATTTCCAACTTGTGGGAGAGGAATACGACTTGGCCATACTGAGAACCATGACTTCTAATACAGGTACCACTTCCAAGTCGGGATTGAGGTTTATGGCCTAGTCGTTTACTAATTTTCCCTGTACATTGACATAGTTCCTGAAAAAAAAATGTATATGGCGGGCTAAGCTTGGTATCAAGCAATCCTCTCATATAATCATACCGTACGGGATTCGAACACGGGGCAATTAGATTCCTAGATCGAAGAGCACTGAATAAGTCTGAACAAGTCCTACCAGACCACCTTTTTATTATTAATATTACTTTAATTTCGTAAGTTAGCATGCTGTTCAACCGTCCTTCAAGATCCAAAGTAATCTGTATTAAAAGCATTCTCAAACAATTTGCCATACACTTGCCATACACCTCGTCAGCGCGTTCCATAAATGACTCATCCTTGACAAAAACGTTTGGACATAATTTTTCTGACTGGGGGAAAAGATGTTTTCATGAATGCAATATTTGACGGAGTGAATCCTAAAACTTTTATTTGTTGAGTTTGTGTGATATAAAATGAAAATATATCTTTTACTAAAAATTAGCAAAATAAATATTGCAAATAACAGTATTTGTGTTATTCGTCAAATTGAAGTTTTCCAAGTGAAAGTTTTGGGAAGATTTTACCTTTTGATGTCGATAATATATTTATAATAATATCCCCTTCTACGTTAACATTTTGCTCCAAATTACTTCACATATTTGTAGAAACCCACAATAATTTGGTTACAATGTCTCAATGAGGAGAACTCAACATTTCCGCAATGTCGTGAGTGTCTACAGGTTGAAATTAAAATAAACGATAAAAAAAAGTTTGTGAAGTGAGGTGAACTAACCAAAGCCAGAAAAATTTATACGCGATGTCATCGAAATCGGTGTCTAACTCATACCGATACCCTAATAAAAGCCGATAACGATAATGACGGCTTCATATCTCTTGTTGGGACACCGGACTGCGCACATTACTCTATTCTTTTCAATTCCATACTCGCTCACAATAGAGACACGACTCACAAAATCAGAGCTTTATCAAATGTTCAAATTAAAAATAACAATAAACTATACTATGCATCAGAAAATGTGTTATAACCAGTAGCAAATGTGCATTGGAATAGAGATATCACTTAAAGTTATAGCCAATTGCAGAATATTGGACAGAGGTTCGGCCCCCTTAATCAACAAAAATCTGTTGAAAACTTGAAAGACTGCCAACTTTCCGCGTGCCTCTGCGCGATTCCCATTTTCCGGTATTTCACGTACAAATGATATTGTTAGAAATAGAATATGTTTTTTTTCTATCTGAAGTATATCGTGTTCTGCTAAACGACATAAAAAAATTTGAGCGCCGCCACCGTTGCTGCTATGGCGTATGAATATTGCTTACTATGTTTGCACAAAAATTGCACATGTGCACTTGGCAATTCTCTTTCACTGTGTGCGTGCGATTTTGAATGAGTATTTTGAATGAATATCTGGTAAGTTTTAATCGATAATTTTCATTTTGCCAAGCTCGATCCACTGATGGCCCGCGCACACGATATCACGCAGTACACCGACAATTTTAGGCAAACACATCCACGCAT
Source organism: Styela plicata (assembly GCA_963675895.2). Classification (NCBI taxonomy): domain Eukaryota; kingdom Metazoa; phylum Chordata; class Ascidiacea; order Stolidobranchia; family Styelidae; genus Styela; species Styela plicata. The sequence continues at coordinate 7,933,128 of OZ023138.1, forward strand.
TCAGCTTAAAAATTTTATTCACAACCCACATTCCTATCTGTAGTCTAGCCCTGCCCCATCATGTCGACTCTGAAGTTCAGCATTGCCTCTATTCCGACTTGTGACTCTCTGTTACCACCTAGAGGACCTAAAGTAATCAATCCCACGTGAGTGCTGGCCATTGCGGGAGTCTTTGTGGGTTGTTAAAAACTCACAACACGTTGCCACGACTTGTGCATGCAAGGGGCAATTTTTCATTCCGTGTATATTCGAGCTAGACAAGAAGAGTTTAATATCGGTAAATATATTAGTACGTTCGCTTAGATCCAGTGCGTGTTTTAAGCTTGTCTTTTCTGGTCTGATGACTTTTTCAACATTTATGTTTTTTCAATCATTCAAACGTATGCAAATACCTTCTTATGCCCATTTAGCGAAGTCACAATAGCTTGTCTCATGCCAGTTGGATTTTATTGTTTGAATTAAAGGAAAAAGTACTTACAAAACAAAGCACACTGTTGAAGAAACGTTTTTTTTTTGCAATAAATCAATAATTTATATTGAATGCCATTGATGAATTTATATTAAATAATTAATTTAAAATCACTTTGTAGAAAAAAGCTTTCAGAAAGTCGTTTCCACGCCTTCCTTTATTTTAAGCATTTGGGATACTAGGAAATGCATGCTATTTTTTCATACAGAAAATATTAAAAATCACTTTCAAGGTTTACAAAAAAATATTTAAAGTTTGAGAAACTAGAGAGAGAGAGAGTTTGCGATTATCAAAGACCGTCAAATAAAAAATTCTCCTAAACTATATTTTTGTAACTTACTAAATTTATTAAAAAGGGTAAAAATGCTACTCTCTGTCGTCCTGATCACTAACTTGGCGGAAACGTGGAAACAGGAGGGACAAGAGGAACTCAAAATTAAAAGTTTAAAATGAATTCCTTAATAACCTATGCAAGTAACCATCTTTACAACTACTCTAAATTTGTGTTCTACTGTTCCGCCCAGTGCAGAACTTTGGATTTATTATGTCACAAAAAGGATATAGTCGCGCTTCCACTTTGTTCAAAGCCATTTTATCTATTTCGCGAAAATTGATATCTAGTAACGTTGTTTATAGAGATAGAAATAACTCATTGTGCTTTACTATTGCGGTTCAGTTCGAGTTCAAGATGTTTGAGTTGATTTTCGCGAGAGCGCAGTTGCTGACACCACATTCAGTAGTTACCTTCCCTTATAAATGTACTTTGATGGGTTCCTTTTCCCGATTAGAAATTTTATGTTGTCCGGCATGAGCCACAGATGGACCGCTTCTTTTCAAAGCGACTCATCAGTAACTCGCACTCAACAAAAATAATTCAAAGATTTTTTTCTGATTGCGTAGGTTCTATTCGTCCTTGATTAAAGAGAAATTTTATTAAGAATAAAATAGAGTAAATATTGATAGTAAAACGACTCCATAGTGATATGTATCATTGGCAACATATATTTCATATTCATTTCACTATATTTTATTTTTGACAGTAAACTGTGGGAATCATCCATCCATTTGATTTGTTTTTGCCATGGCCCGTAAATATTTTGTGAATAAAATTTTAAAACGTCGGCAAATTATTTTGTTTTGCTTTCGCTTATGCCTATGTCCGATCAGAACTTGAATCTTCCGGGTGGCAACCATGCGCTATCTAGGTAACTGTATTGGACAAGCCGGTATAGCTAAAAATACAGATTACGCTACGAAAATAATTCAATATCTGTTCAATTTCAATATCTGTATTTGAAATATACTTTATATAGAAATTTCAAACATTTTTTCAATGTAGTGGACGCTTTGGTATTCATCATTTATGGGCATCGCAAAAGATAAAATTAATATTCAAATAATGGGGAGATTTTTCAATTTGCGGAAGAGGAATATGATGAACCATGATCCCTCGTAACCCTTGTAGAGATACCAGCTCCAAGTCGAGATTGAGGTTTTTAGTCTAATCATTCACTTGTTTTTCCTGTGCATTGACATGGTTTGTGTATAAAACCATACCCGGCGGCCGGGCGCCGGCAAGCTGGCAAGTAATGCTCTCACACACTATCATTCCGCACGAGATTCGAAACCAGGGCAATTAGAAGCTTAGCCTCAAGAGTACCCACTGAACTATCCAGGCGACCATTCTATCATTAATTATTAGAATTTCATAAGTTAGCATGCTGTTCAACAATACTTCAAGGGCCGCGGTAATCGGTATTAAAACCAAAAATTCTTAACATATTTTACATACCAGCTGCTTTGAACAAAGTTGTCTGCGCAACCAGATTACCGCGTCGAAACAGCACACATCAGAATACACTAAAATAATGAATTTTCCTAATTGACAGTGACATTGTATAACTTAACTTGGCGGCATGACTATTAACAAATATGACAATATATATTAATATAATTTTAAACATATTGAAGCATGTTGAAGAAATACAGCATCGATAGATATAGGTAGATATGTGTATTCATAAATATGCCACGAGAAAAACTCACTTAAATGGCCCATCTTGGGAAATAATAATTTATAGTAAATCCTAGCAAATTGATTTCCCGGTTCAGAGACGTGTTTAGTTATGCATGGGTCACAGATGGAAAATAAGGTCAATTTCATTGAAACATCGAATAGAGCATATTATCGGAGACCTTGTCGCGACCTAATTGCGATTAGAGATGTCACGAGCGTTGCAGTACTCAGTTCGGTCGATTACCGAGCATTTAGAAAAAGATTCGGCCGAAACCGAGTGGCTCGGCCTTCTCTTTAAAATTAAGTTTTTTGTGCGTAAAATGAGGCCAAAAGGTTCAAGAATAGCAAAAAATCACGCAGGGTGTGAAAAATCTATGCAAAGGCTCTCCCAAGATATCGACAAAATCAAATTCTTTCCCGATTTGAATGTTCTATGAATACTAAAGCACGAAATCTAAAGACCTAGAACTGACTAAAAACTGGTTTGAAAATTTACACCTTGTATTAGCACAACAACAGCAACCGTACAATAGTTTGTGACGTCACTGAACTTGGAATCGGCGCCGAGCATCATCACAGAATCGTCATCATCACAGAAGCAGTAACCATTTGTTGAATGACGAACAGAATCATAACATTCTTTTTTACAAGACTCGTCAGCTTCACCCCACCCAGCTTTACAAGAACACTTGCTCTATTTATTAGTGGTGTCGCATACTGAATTGGGAGCACCATTTTTGCAATTATCATTATTTGTACAATTTTGTTGTGCCCAGTCGTAAAATCAACCATTTCGTTTTTGTTTAGAGTCCCTCGAAATGGAAAAGCGGATGTGTTTTTCGATTTTTAAACTATTTTTTAAAAATACTCAAAATATGGATTCCTACTCATCGCTCGAGTTATTGAGTGAATACACTCATTATATTCTTTATTCAGTCTAAATGGATTATTTGCTAAATTTTAGTTTCAAAATGATTTAACCACGATCGTTCACGTTTCATGATAATTCTATATTCTAATAATAAAGTAATTATTGTGAAAGAGTGAAGGGTCGGTAATTGTGATGCACGAGGCGCAATTAATCATACGCTGAGTCTTCTAGATTTCCTGTTTCTAAATAAACGACGACAAGGCCGAACCAGAATTCTTTCGCCTACCCGAGGTAGGCACTGAGTAATGAATCATCAATGTATCTGCCGATTGATCGATGTGGAGGATCCGAAAAGAACGCAAAAAGGTTTTATTCTGAAGTTTTCCATCGCCGCAGTGAATTAAAAAATACGTTTTCCTCATTAATGAATTTGAAATGTATATGACTCAATATCTACAAAAAATCAGTCACTATGGATGCGCTTTTTAAGCCAGAAAAAGAAACTATTTTTCTTCTCGCCTCCGCAGGTCGAGCGAGATGTTTCACGTACTTCCAACGTCTGTGTGCGGAAAGGAGATAGTTAAATTACGATGAAAAATTTTGCAAAATGAAGAAAGGAGCGCAAGGAAGTTGCGCCTTAAAAGTTCTTATAACTATATTTAGTGTACAACAGGTGAAGCAAACAATATTCAGAACAAGGTCTATGTTGAACATTTACAGTCAACGTTAGCTATTTTCAGAACGTAACAAACATTATTTCAATAAAACGCAGCTCCACACTGGCTTGCTGCTGTTAAATTCCATTTGTCACATCTCAAAAACTAGATTGGGCTTCAAAGGTATCTACATAAATTCGGTAAAAAAACGTATATATGGCTATATACATTTATCTTTTTGAGACCACGCGAGTCTAAATTATTGCATTTGTTTGGTATACAAAAATCCTCATACTCATACAATGCTACTACTATTCATACAATATTTTACAACTTAGGAGAGGCTTTTTGATGTTCTTTGGTTTATAGAATTTTGCAAATGTCAGGCAACGATTTTTGGTCTACAAATTAAAACGTCATCTAATAGATGGGAAACTTATACTTCCAGGTTTATCAGGTATTGACGCCTTTAATTTCTAATCCACAACAACAATATAATATTTACTACGCAATCTCAATGTGTCAAGATTTACTATTTATTTGGAAGTCAAAAATAAGGGCAACTGAGTCATCAATTGGTGTTATAAATATACATTCGTGCGATCGTTTTACTTAGTTCGGGAAAAATATTTTTTGCTATTTCTGTTGGTTCATTAAATTTTAGATAAAATTTTAATGACCTAGTTCTTATTATTTAAACGACAGGCTAAAGAAACTTAGCTAGCAAGATCCTAACTAAAAAGTTAATAGCAAAACTTTCGAGTTCGCGTGGTATCGAACCGAAAGTTAAAATGGCAACATGGAAATCACTATCATACTGTACCAAGGAATGATATCGTTCGCCGGCAAATCAAGGATAGTGAATGATATGAGTATATACAATTTGTATATAGATATACCTTCGTGCGTACCTTCATTTTACCTTATTCGAGCAAAATCTATATTTTATGCAATTTCGTTTTGTTGTTTATTATATTTTCAAACAACTTTCATTAAAATCAATCTAGCCACGGCTCGAGGAAAATTACCTCGCATAATGCAGGAATGTTTACTGGTCACAACAAAATAGGTAATAAAATTTGATTTCTTTTTGTATAATTCAGCTATGATGCCGCCGTATTCAGTGAGATGTCAAATTACAGAAATGCCAAACTGTCTTTTTAGAATCAGTGGAAATAATCTAAATTTGTTGAGCTGGTATTTCTCCTGAAAAGTGCACACAGGACTAAATATTACAATGCACTAATTCATTTTATAACACATATTTCATATCTGACAAGTGGACAATAAAGACAATCGGCGAATGCCAAAATTCAGAGGTAGCGCGTTTTGCTTTCCAAATTTCTCGACACATATGGGACGGATTTGCTTTGATATTTTATTGAGACTGAAATGAAAACATTAGCTCAATTCGATTGTCCGTTTTTAAGCAGTACGTTAAATTGTAAATAAATCGAATAAATAATAAAATTAGCAAAAAAAAATATTCTTTCTCGAAAACCAAAAACTGATTTAGTTTATTCAACGCTCAGCTTACAAAGCATATGCGACGGTTTTCTTATTTTAGTATCATTTAAAATTGGTTATTATTATTCTAAAAACTTCCAAAATAGCAGATCCAGAACTGACAAACCAATCACTCATTATAAATGCAGAAACTAAAGATCATCACAACAATAGATTGATAGACTAAGTTAATGGATTATTCCTTGACGCAACCTTAATACCAGGGGCAAAACCAAAGCAATCAGAAATCGAATATGATTCGAATAATTTTTTTTGGATCGGTTCAAAATATTTATTTCATATAACAGATATCACATTTCGTATAAACTGTCTTCATTGAGGAAATTAAGAAATTTTGTAGTTCCCAATTACTTATATGAGTTGAACGGACTTAAGATCTGTGTATTTTCCATTGACACTCCATGTCAAGGAGAAAATTATTCATATTGTAACGACATAATACAGTCGATTTTGGCCAAATTTGACCAAAATCGATTGCAATTAGTCGTTAAACATGAAAATCTTAATTCATTCAGCAGGTTTTTGTTCATATAAACACTTCACAATTATTTAGAATAAATAATACTCCGGATAGATTAGAATCACCGAATCAAATTACCCGATATTCATCAAACTTATTATGGAGTGAACATTGAACATATAAACTGTACTGGATAAAATGGTATTCCACTCACCATATTCTTTGTCTTCTTTTGCGAATATTTCTGAGGTTCCTATCTCCCAGATACTATTCAGTCATATTATTTACGTTAATATTACAAATTCTAAATAATTTTAAAGTAATAAATTAACGTTCAATTTTACGAATTGCCGCTTCGCTATCCTCGATATTCACAAAAAAAATGCTACTTCGTTGGTTTCATTGTGCTATTTTTTGAAAGTTTTACCTAAAGTCATCTCTAGATCTATTTCGGAAATACAAGTTCTTTTTGATTTCATATTACTGTTATGGCGCCAAGTTTTATTATATTGATATTAATCTCCCATTCGTTCCCAATATATACTCAGCTATGTTCTAAAATTTGAAGAAAACACATTTCTTTAAAATAATTTCTACTTACATACTTCTTTTTCAAATACGGCATAATGATTATTTAGATTGCAAACATTAGAAAAAAATGATATAATATTTTATGCAATAAATTTATTCCACATGACGTTAAAAAATTTAAGTTTTTTCGCGACGATGGCACCAAAACTATTTTATTTTATAGCATTTCGTCATCATGCCCACATGAAACTTTAAGAATCAAATTAAAATTGTTGCTTGGCAAAAACGAATCAGTAGAGATTGGAATCTGATATGAATAACTTTATCGAATCGAATTACTCATTCTCATTCGGTCTAACTTTCAAATGGTCCGTTTTTACCTTCAATATTTCCTTACTTATCAAAGTACTGAAATCTATTGCTTGCATTGAAGTTTAACTTCATTTTGCTAACCCTTTTTCCAATACTTTTAAAAAAATTAATGAAATAATATATTATCAAGCATGGGACACCTATGGATCGCGCCGCGAAGGCGCGGCCATCTGTGTTTCATGCTTAAGAAAAAATTATTCCTGATTGGGTATGATAGATCCCGCTTGATTCGAATAATTTGTGCTTCGAATCGTTTCGAATCTCCTAATTGAATTGTCCTGTTATAATTAAACAATTCAATAATATCATTGAGCTGCAAATCGCGCTACATCAAATTCACAAAAAAATATCCATTTAGCAACTAATAACAATATTTATATTATTATAGTATTACAAAAATAAGTAATTTCTAGCTTTCAATTATACGTTTATTTTCAAAAAATCGCATTCTCTTGTTAGTGGAACAACCTGTTTCTGGTCTAGCGTCTGAAGCTGTAACAGGAAGGGCGTAAGAAGAAGTTGTTGGGTTACTTTTGTTAGGTTATTTTCTGCAATCAACTTAACGTCAGTCAATATCCTTATAATAACCATACCTAGTGTTGACACAGAAGCGTTTGCGAAACTCGTAGAAAAGTTGTTCCTTTGTTCTTTTATCTTCGAATCAACCGATAGTTTCGGTCATCGCAACTTACAATAACTATTTCGACAAGTTGTTGTTTGTTTTATTGTTTCGTTTCCAGGGATTGTGCGGATAAATACGATTTTAGTTTTTTATATATTTACACAGATATCTTTCCTCGATGTCTCCGTAATGTTTTAAAACGATTTTGCCAGCTACCATCTTAGCAAAATAAATTAAAATATGATTTGTTAAATATGATTTACAGTTGGAACGCGCCGGCAAGTCGCGGTCCATCAGTGATTCATGCTCGACTAAATATAATTTCTGATCAGGGGCCACCATGCTGAGTACCCGAGTTCTGAGTGCGGCATCTGACCGTTCCATTACATGAGAAGAACATTTCAATGATTAAATTTTTACGTTTTCCCCTATACAAAAACGCGATGGAAGTGCGCGGCAATGTTTAAACAATTAAAATATACATATTTCGCGTTTGAAAGTTTTGATTTTTATACATACTGATTGATAATAATGTCTAATTCGTGACATTATTAAAAAACTATGGCACGGAGAAAATTGTTGAGTTAGAAGAACAGAGGTTCAATCCTCTCCTATGTAAATATGAATAAGTAAAAATACAAGACCATACAGAGTAAAATAAATTTTGAAAAGCACAATGGTGAATGATTCAAAAATATTATTTGCGTCTATCCCAATATTATCGTGTAAAAAAAGATTGCAAACGAGCGTGTTATAACTAAGTTTTTACGGCGATGGCGAATACCAGAAATATTTTATTTTACTGCTTTTATCATCATGCTCACATGATACTTTGAGAATTAAATTGAAATTAGTGCTTTGCATGAACGAATCACCGGAAATTGGAAGCTCATTCGAATAACTTTATCGAATCGAATTGGTAATTCTGCCTTACTTACAAATGGTCTGGGCCATCTGTGTCTTAGGCTTAAGAGGAAATTATTCCTGATTGGATAAGATAGATTTACGTTTGATTCGAATAATTTGTGCTTGTGCTTCCGAATAATTTATCCAGTCATAATTGAAACAATTCAATAAAATCATTGAGCTGCAAATCGCTCTACATTAAATTCACAAAGTACTATCCATTTAGCAACTACGATCTATCTTCATATTATTAAACTTGTCCAAAAATAGGTAATTTCTAGCTATCTATTATCCGTTTGTTCACAAAAAAACGCATTCTCTTGTTATTTGAACAACATGTTTCTGATCTAGCGTCAAACCTCTATAAGAAAAGGCTTAGGAAGAAGTTACTTGGTTACTTTTGTAACGTTTTTTCCTTAATTAACTAAACGTCAGTTAATATCCTTAAATTAACCCTACGAAGTGTTTGCGAAACTCGTGGGGAAAGTTGTCGCTTTGTTCTTTTATCTTCGAATCAACCGATAGTTTCGGTCATCGCAACTTACAATAACTATTATTTCGACAGGTTGTTGCTTGTTTTATTGTTCAGTTTCCCAGAATTTTGCGATGAAATATGATTTCAGATTTTTGTAAATTTACACAGATATGTTTCACCGATGTCGAAGTAACGATTTTGTCAGATAATCTCTTAGCAAAATAAATTAAAATATGGTTTGTTAAGTATGATTTACTGTTCGAACGCGCCGGAAAGGCGCGGTCCATCAGTGATTCATGCTTGACAAAATAGAATTTACGATCGGGGTCCCCATGCCGAGTACCCGGGTTCTAAGTGAGTTTTAATTTTTTACATACTGATTGGTTATAATGTGTAATTCGTGACATTCTTAAAGATCTAAAAAACACAGGTTCAATGTTAGCTGACTGCTTTTGTATCTTCCAGCAAAGTACATATGAATAAGTAAAATTACAACACGATACAGAGTAAAATGGGAATATTTGTCAAAATACTTTTGAAAAAGCGCAATGGTTAATGATTCAAAAATTGATTTGCATCTATCCTATTAATATGGTTTTGAAATCTGTCAGCATTCGAGAGACAAAATATTATTTCCATCTGAACCACGTAATGTTTGAGTAATTATATACCTGGTGGATTTATACGTGCAGATTTTTCGACATTCTATACCAGAATTTCTGTGACCGAATTATTGCGTCACTATACAACATAGATCAAAGACCCAAAAACTCTTTTTACGTATACTTCGACTAAATAACGGCGCGCTCCAAAGACGCAAAAGGTTGAATATGTGATTCAATGATTTAAAAGAGGCTAAATAGGTGTGATAACTACTTTTGAAGTTTTGTTCGCTTTAGAGCAATTAAAAGACCACCATGCACTAATTTGTGACATGATACCACGAAACCACCCTAAATATCCTAGTGTAGATGTTATTGTGTGTTGCATGGATATAGTATGTTACTGATTGGATTAAAAAGTCGCTTCTCATCAGTGGAACACATTTCACAAAATATAGATTTCGAGTGTGGTCGCCCAACGTGTAATACTGAACAATATCACCAGAACTTCTTCTTTCAGAAACTTAAATTCAAACGAGAGACTGATGAATCGTAATCAAAGAAACGAATTTTATTTTTTTCCTAACCTGAAAATATCGAAAGGTAATGTAATGGTTAATCTGTTAATCGAAAACTCGAAAAAAGAGAACCAGTGCGCAAATTCCTTTTCTCTTTTTCATTTGCGGACGAAAAACTTCTTCACGTTGCTAGGTGGTTTCAGTATAAAATAAAATGTCTGATTGTGTGAGATTCAGAAGTTAATTTACTGTTGATCAGTTTAGAACAGTACTAGTTAGGTTCTTTATAATACTAAGAGTACCTAACAACCATTTGGTTTGATATATAAATTCTATATATTCTATATATATATATATATTTTGAATTTGTACTTGTCGAAGCGCAGGTTGCGTTGGGCTTGAATTATTCGCCTCTAATTAATTAATGGCCGAAACGGGGAAGGTCCAATTTTAAATTACTGCAGATGATTCACTTATCACCAATTGGGCTTTAATTTACCTTACTGCTTTATTTTAATTTTACTTACCTTGCAAAACTTATCGATGTGTCCTTCCACGTTACGATCCATTTTTTATAGTCACTTATTGGAGTGGATTACCCAACGGTCTAAGATAGACGACATTTTTATATTGCTCACGTTTTAATGCGTCTATTTGGCGCGGTCCATCATCGACTCATACTTAAAAATTAAATTTTTTTAATTGGAAGTGTCGAACATGTTGGACAGTAAAATTCAATCAAACAACGCAGAAAGGTTGAACGAGCGAGTCATTAAACTTCTACGGGCAACAGTAATTTTTGAACCCCTGTCCTTCAAACTGCTATACGTGAATGACGTCGACATGGGAAGGTGACTGCGGTGGAACTGTCATGTCTTTTTTATACAAATGAATAATCATAAGTCATAATCAGTCATAATCATTTGTCGACAAACATATTGTCTAGTTCAATAAAATGTGAAGATTATTATATCATAACGTACTTTAATATCGTACAGAAGCTCCAATCTATTCATTTTTGCTAATTTTAGATGTGATCAATATAATTACTTTTGCTTTATGTTGACGCCGTCTCACAAGCAGAATGCACCTGATATATATCAGGAGGGCAGCAAACAAATGGAAGCGCGGGAGAAATTCTTACAAAAAATAGCTTTGAAGTGTTAAAAATTGGAAACCGTATAATGGATAGAAGTTAGACTAATATTGGCCATGATAATGTTTTCAAACGTTGCAATGAATTTAAAATTAATATTTGTCATGGTGACCGACCCAAAATTCATAAAATATATGCAATTGAACCTACTGGTTTATGGTGACCCATCGAAGCCACGTGAAAAAATAACATGCCTTTGTAATTTTCTGTTTAAATTGCATTTCATTTTGCAAAAAAGAGGAACTAAAAATTAAAAACGAATATATATTTGATAAGATAGAAAAAATAAGAAAAAAATTTGACCAAAAAAAAAAAAAAGAAAAATTTTCAACCTATATCCGATAATCTATAGATTCATGGAAAGGTGGGAATCACGCGCGGGCTACGGTACCAATAACGGGAGTACAGGAAAATGCGCACTAGGTAACTGGGAGGGGAGGCAGCGGGGAAGTTCCTATACTAAATCTGTTATAGCGAGAAAACAATTTTAAGAAGCGAATCCTAACAGTTTGTCTAAGCGAAGTTAGAATGAGGTTTGGGTGAGTGAGTCTGTTAACTTGCGCTGGAGTTGAGTTAGGTAAGTATTGGGGTAGGTAATGGAATAGGTTAAATGGAATTTCCTGTTACTCTTTGTGTGTTTTTCACTTTTCAGTCTCGCCTCATCCAGACAAATTCCCTATTTACTCACAAAATATCCTGTGGAATTTTCTCCAGAATCTGCAGAAATTCCTATACACAAAAAAGTTCCGTTTAGTTTTCGCGTGAAACTGTGGCTGTGCAATATCCGTTAAAAAGCCCAGAATTGTGAAGTATTAAGTTAATCCCGAATATTCTGCAACGCGTTTTGGGCCACCAACAGTCCCATCATTGTCAAACGTTTTTATTTTGATTTTTTGCCGTTATTTCTTTTTTTTTTCCATCTCAATTTATTCGCGCCAGTGAACATGAATTTAGATTATTAATGTCACAAAAGGGTGAGGTTGCGCTTCCAGCCCTGTTTAAAATCAATGTATCTACTTCTTAATTTCTAGTACCATTGTCTCTAAAAAGACAGAAAAAACTGTAGTACATGATTTTTGGAGTGGTAGATTATCGCCTAGGCAGCACTCACTGTGATTTACTATAGCGGTTTAGATTTGTTCCGGATGCTGTCAGCGGGAGTACAGTTGCTGATATCACATTCTGTAGCGTCTTATCGACGCGATCATCAATGACTCAGATTCAACATAAGATATTTTGTCCATTTTTCCTGACTGGGCGGTGCTGTTCCTTCCTTAAGTAACGTGCAATTTGAAAAAAGGTCGTCGAGTATTGTTTGAAAAAAGGGCGATGATAGTGACTATCATCACTACAGCATCTTTCGAAAACTATATTTGGTTTTGAGAGTAAAGATATAGCGAAAACCAACTGTAACATTAAATAAGGTATAAGCTATACTTCAATTTAAGCCGGGTAAACTAAATCTCATTGAAAATGAGAAGAAATCCTACTATGTTTCTTTTCAATACTATATAATAAAACCTCAATCGTTGTCCTTCACAGTATTTTTTTTTTTGGTAATATTGAAATGAATCTCATTTTTCATCAAAGTTTGGCGATATAAATCTATTACAACTGAACAGTTAATTTACTGCACTCTTGCAACAGTGTTTATATAACTGTGTTATATTAAGTCCGAAATAATGTCTAATACAGCTGGGCATTAATCTTTCCCGTGTTCAACAACTAATTCCCTCTTTTTCCTTTTCAAAAAAACTAGAAAGAACTATTATAGTATCATCAAAATTCAACAGAAAAATGAAGTTTACCTTGACACTTTTCCTTGTGTTTTTCTTAACTAGAAGAGGTAAGAATTTAAATATTCAAGATCTTCATCGTCGATGTTTTCAAAATAATAAATATTTTCTCTCTGTTTAATTAGTACTCAGGTATTCAAAGGATGAAACAGGGTAACTGTAACGAACAAAATCGCTAGATGAATACGACTTGATCATATGGCCAACCATGACACCTCATACAGATACCAGTTCCAAGTTGGGATTGAGGTTTCTAAAATAAAACTCATTTTTCTGTGCATGAACAAGGTGGGCGAAGAAATCCATACCCGGCGGGTCCTAGAGCCACCGTGCGCCGGCGAAGTGCCGAGCAGTCTTCTTGTATATAATCATCCCGCACGGGATGCGAAACAAGGATATTCAAATGTGTAGCTCGAAGAGTGAAAATTAAACTCACCCTATCATCTTTTTATGATTAATACTATAATTTCGTAAGTTAGCATGTTTTTTTTTGTTCATTGAAATTCACACACTGAGCAAGGCCGGAAGCAGTGCTGAAAAGAAACCAACTAACGACCACTTAATAGCAAAGAGCTACTAAAAGGTTTGCACTTAACTGTACTTCTACGTCTACATATACAATCGTTCTCAACAAATTTGTAATACTCTGCCTACCAACTGGTATAAAAACTGACCTGGACAAACAGATTACCGCAACGAAACAGCACAGACCAATAGTGACCCATACGTAACAAAATACTCTAGATGGCTAAATCTAATTGGCAATGATATTGTATAACTAAACTTGGCGGCATGAATAATAACAAAAAATGGATATATATATTTATAGAAATTTAAACATACTGAAGCATGTTGGCGAAATAAATCATCGACAGACATTCATAAATGTGCCATGAGAAAAACTCTCTTCAATGGCTCATCTTAGGCGAGGTCAACTGTGACCCATGCACTGTGACCCATGCTTGACAAAACGATATTTTATATTTTGTATTGTTCATATTTGTTGCTATAAAAATGTTATTATAGGTCAAGCAGCGTTGGGCGGGACTTGTAATACTCCCGAAGGTACGTGCACTGGTGGAGATCCAAATTCGAATATTTGTACTGGAAATGCTTGTATTTGCAATGTTCATTATGAGGTAAGGTATAAAACATTTTTCGACTGAAACGACATATTGTATCTTGAAATATGCCGTTGCAATTATTTCATTTGTACATTCCATTCCATCAAAGATTTTTCTTGGTCAAGCATGATCCACGGCTGGACCAGCGAGATCTGATGTTGGATTATAAGCGATGCAATTCAATTTTTTTAATCATTTTAAATTAGATAAAAACTCGCATCAACTTTTAACTTTGAATGTATTGCCACTTATAGTCCGTTGAGATAAATGTAGCTTTGAATTTAAATTCACACCAATAATATTCATTTTTTCAAAATAGTTTATCTGCAATCTCACGTTATTTTTTCAAACAAATTTTGTTTGCCTATTTTGATAGAAATATGTCATTTAAACCTCAGTTTTCATATCTCAGTTTTATATCAGCACATAAACTACCCGTGAAACTCCTATGAAACAAAGCAATTTGAAGTGAGATCGAAGTTTATTCTAATCCTCTGTGGATTTGAAAGTGAAAACAAATTGGAGCAGTTCCTCACGGCAATAAAAAATCAAATTTTCTATATATTATTGCGAAGTTATGCAATAAATATTTTACAGGAAGCTACACCAGCTGGTTCATGTCAAAAGATAGTTTGTTCGGATAGTAACGATTGTACTGCCGACGGTTACTGCGATACAGCTCCAAGCACTAATGAATGCAAATGCAAAAGCAATTTCGTTGATACATCGAATAGAGCTTGTGCACGGAGACCTTGTTCTGGTTCCGATAAGACGTGTTTGAATGAAGAAGCACATTCATACTGTGATACAGTTCCAACTACTGACGAATGTAAATGCGGATTCCTGGCACCGGCTGATGCAACGACTGGAGCTTGTACGCAATCCACATGCACAAAGAACGATGATTGCGGACAGAACAACCACGGTGCACTCTGCATCTCAGGTCAATGTCATTGTCCGGCAAACAAGATCCCGGGGGCTTCAGCTTGTATTGATCGAGCGTGTACCGCTAATGCAGATTGCACAACAAATGGTGATTCCAATTCAGAATGTGATACTACTAATACCAAGTGTGCTTGCAAAAGTGGTTGGGTTGAAGCTGACGAATCTTGTAAAAAAGAATGTTCTAGTGATTCTGTTTGTCATTCAACAAATGGTTATTGCAGCACGCATTGCTTCTGTGATGTCAACTACATGGGCGATGGTGTCACCTGCACCCAGAAATCCTGCTCAGCCGATTCTGACTGTACTGCGGCACCTGGCGACCCAAACTCTGCCTGCTCTGGAGGAAACTGTGCATGCAAAAGTGGATGGACGAGTAATAACGAATCTTGCAAAAAAACATGCACAAACGCAACTTCTGATTGTCACGAGGATGCTTATTGCAACACCTACTGTATCTGTAACATCAACTATGAAGGTGACGGAGTTGCTACTTGTACTCAGAAAAGCTGTACATCGACAGCCGACTGTGGACATGCAGATCTGGATTGTGATACTACTAATAGCAAATGTGAGTGCAAATCTGGTTTTGAGACATCTGGAGCAACATGTGTCGAGTCAACAACAACAGTCCAAACAACAACAGCCGAAATAACAACAGTCGAAACAGCTGGTAATGGAAGCTCATCTGCATCATTCTCTGTTCAATTGATCTTCTTTA
The DNA here is from genome assembly GCA_963675895.2 of Styela plicata. NCBI lineage: Eukaryota > Metazoa > Chordata > Ascidiacea > Stolidobranchia > Styelidae > Styela > Styela plicata. The sequence continues at coordinate 7,948,893 of OZ023138.1, forward strand.
TTCTTGGATTTTACCGTGTAGCAAAAATGTTCGAATAACTATTGTCTTATTAGAATTGAATGGGCAACTTGAAAAACTTACAAATTATTTTTATTTTATTTTTATTTTTAAGTAGAGTAAATTTAACGTAAATTTAACGGAGGGTTGATTTTGCTGTTTTCCTTTTACACAAAGTAACACTACAATTAAATTACGATAATTTTATCGCACGTTTATTACCGTGTTTGTAAATTCATATTTAAGGTCTAACATTTAATTTTTTTTTGTATTATTGCTTTGTGAAGTGAGCAAATTTACAAGTATCGGAAAATGTAAGCGAAAACCATCTCAAACCGAAATGATCCACTATTAATTAAAGTGTAGTAGGTGGTTCCTGCCATGGGCGATGGTAAAACCTGTATGCGTTTATTCATAGTTTTGTTATAATTCAAAATCGTATCTTACATGGTCCATCAGTGATTCAAATTTGGTAAACTACATCAGTAGTTTTTCTTATCAACTTGTTTACAGTTACTTGTACCATTTTTTTTTCAATTTAGTTTTTAACTCAAATCAGAAAATTTGTTTTGTCAAGCATGATTTACTGATGGTCCACGCCTCGTCGGCGCGTTCCATCAATGACTCATACTTAACAAAAATATGTTTAAAATATGACATAATTTTTCTGGCTGGAAAAATAGATGTTTTCATGAATACGATATATGACGGAGTAAATCCTGAAACTTGTACTTGAATTTGTGTGATATAAAATAAAAATATATTTTATTGATAAAAATTATCAAAATAATTATTGCAAATAACAGTATTTGTGTTATTCGTAAGAACGGAGGTTTTTAAGTCAGAGTTTTGCGAGAATTTTACCTTTTGATGTCGATAATATTTTCTGAAAAATACCGCTTCTAACTTATTTATTTGAAGAAACCTACAATAATTTGGTTACAATATCTCAAATAAGGAAAATTGAACATTTCCACTATTTAGCCATTGTTTACAGGTTGAAATTGACTAGAATGATAAAAAAGTTTATTGTGAAGTGAATCTAGTTAAAGCGAGAAAAATCTAATTCTGAAACTTGTATACTCGGTGTCATCAAAATTGGTGTGCAACTTATACTGATACCCTAATAATAGCCGATAACGATCTTGATGACCTGATATATCTCTTGTTGAGACATCCGACTGCGCACATTACTTTGTTCTTTTCAATTCAATACTCTCACACAAAAGAGACAAGACTCACAAAACCAGAGGTTTACAAAACATTTAGATTGAAAACAACAAGACACTAAATAGTATGCATCAGAAATTGGTCTTATAATTAGTAGCAAATTTGCGTTGGAATAGTAAACACGAGAGATGTCGCTTAAAGTTATATACAGTTGCAGAATATTATGGGGTCGCCCTTACATAAAAAATCTGTCAAAAACTTGATCTCCCCTTTTTCGGTGTTTTGTGTACAAATCATATTGTTAGAATATGTTTTTCATCTGAATTTTATCGTGCTTTGCAAAACGACTCAAAAATGTTTGGGCGCCGCCACTGCTGCAATGGAGTTTGAATATTGATTGGTATGTTTGAACAAAACACACATGTGCCCTTGGTTATTCGCTTTCACTGTGTGCGTGCCATTTCAAATGAGTTATCTGATAAAGTTTCGATCAATAATTTTATTTATTCAGGCTCGAGCCACTGATGGACCGCGCATTGGCTACGCAATTCAACGGTGTCTCATACCTAACAACACATGTGCGGGCAAAATATTTCTGACCGTGGTAATAATAGCAGAAGCCAAGCGGCAAACGGCTGAGCGGGATTGCTATAAAACTGCACCTCAGCGTTAGAGTGCTGACGATGATTCGAGCTGGCGACACATTGGAATGCACATATGAGCTAAAACAATAACAATACTTACTAGAACTACGCAAACAGAACTACTTATGGAGAATATGCGAACACAGTCTGAGACGATACGACTATTCCAGTGAATGCAAAATATATCACGTTGTCCGTGGGCCATTTTAGGCATTCACGTTCACGCATCACTGAACAAAATTACCCATACTACAGCCGTCAAACCCACGTGATATTGTACTCACCCTGGAATACCCTCGCACAGAATTGGCCCACGTAAGATAGCCCTGACAAAGAATTACCATGCACAGAATTATTTCCACGTGGAAGTGCCTTCACAAATAATAACTCCTAGAATGGTAAGCGAAGGGTTTAAAGAATTACCCCAAGAAATTGCATGTCATTAGCCCGAGGAATGCTAAAACATTGCAATAGCAATAAGATTATTTCCGAATTTTTTAGGACCAATTTCATCTTGGGACAATGCTACAGGAATGATGATTTTCAACAATAAAACGATACTTTTCGGCGTATATTTCAATGCTGTGAAATATCACGTAACTTTTTTCTTTTTCTATGCAGAGAAAATTATTCCAAATACATTTTAGTGGATAAAATATTTTGTTTTCCCCCCAGCGCAAAGTTATTATAATTATGACCTTGTCATTATATTAGCAAAATCCCATGTGTGACTGTACATAGGTTGTATTGTTTTTTACGTTACTCCTTGGACTTTTATTGGCTTAAATTTGATAAGCAAAATGTTAAGTAATAAAGTATAATAAAGCCAAAACATTAGTTTTTCGTGAAAAAATTTACTTTGAGCAGTGTCGGAAGCAGTACTTAGATAAAACCAACTAATAGCCACTTAATAGCAAAGAGCTACTACAAGATGTAGTACCAGCAACTGCACTTTAAACGGAAAACTCAGTTTAGTTTAGTTTTATTATGATAAAGGAAATCTGTGAAAATCGAGGGATCAAATTTATATTCAGATTTGGATATTCCGGATATCACGACTTTAGATTACAAAAGATAAAATCTTAAAACCTCGTCTGTTCATGTCGTAGTAATTAATCATTTTAGGCCTTGGCACCCACTTTCCAACCACAAAAACATCATTTAAATTCTCAACAGCATAAAAATGTTGTTCACAATCCTTATGCCTATCTGTTGTCCAGCACTATCCAATCATATAGACTCCGAAGTTCAACATTGCCGTAAGTCCAATTTGGCACTCTCTGTTACCACCTAGAGGACCTGAAGAAATCGATCACGCATTCGTGGTGGCTATTGTACGAGTCTTTGTGGCTTGTTAGTAATTTACAACACGTTGTCACGACTTGTGCGTGCAAGGCGTAATTTTTCATTCCGTGTATATTCGAGCTAGACTAGAAAGGTTTGATATCCGTAAATATATTAGTACGTTCGCTTAGATCAATTGCGTTCTGAGCATGTCTTTTCTCGTCCGTAGACTTTTTTTGAAGTTTATGCTTTTTTAATCACTCAAAACGTATACAAAGACCCCCTTAGGCCTATTTATTGAAGTCACAATAGCCTGTCTAATACTTCATCTATCTAACGTGTATGTGTGTCTCACCCAATGAACTACATTCGTTTGAGTCAATTGGTTTTTATTGTTTGGATTGTAGAAAAAAGTACTTACAACACAAAGCACACTGTTAAAAAAGTTACTTTTTGCAATTAATCAAATGTTTATATGGAATACCATTGATGAATTTATATTAATTATAATTAATTTTGAATCGCTTTAGAGATAATAGCTTCAGAAAAGTCGTCATTTCCACATCTTCTACTATTTTGAGCATTTGAGATAGTAAGAAATGCATTTTTTGAAGTTTAGGCTACCTGCGATTTTCACACAGAAAATATCAAAAATCACGTTCAAGGTTTACGAAAAACGAAAAAATAACTTACAGTTCGTGAAACTAGCCAGGGAGAAAGAGAGAAAGTTTGAAATTATCAAAAGCTGTTAAATAAAAAACTTCCCTAAACTATATTTTTATAACTCACTAATTTTTTTAAAAAATGTAAATTCTACTCTCGGTCCTCCTGATCACTAACTCGACATATTTTGAGGACATATACTTCAAAATTAAAACGTTAAAGTAAATTCTATAATAACCTATAATAACAATGTTTATAACTACTCTAAATTTGCGTTTTACTGTTCAACCCAGCGCGGAACCATTGTACAATGATCAATGATCAAGTAAGGATATCGTGCATTGTCCCAAGACTGTGTGTTATAGTGCTTCGCCCAAAGCTTTCTCGCTGATATATTCTTTGGAGCTCTTTTGTTATCTTGCCAATTGTAACTTTCTCATTGTGCAGAATGATGGGCAGAATGGATACTTTATTTTCAATCAATTTTTATAATTACGAATTAAAAGATTGATTAAACATGAGGTGACTAATTACTTTCAACAATATTGGTCACATAATCCTATATTAAATCACTTATAAAATTCACATTGACGTTCGAAATTGTTATCTTCAAATACAGAAGTAAAGAACTGGGCATTACCAGTTTTCCGTGTAAACTTCGGACCATTGACCCCATTTTACCAATAAATAAAAGTTTTCTTTCATACGCATTTAATATATTTTATTAAATATATTTTATTATCATACCAAGTGATAAAACATACAATAGACAGACAAAAGCGTCCCATAATCCAGCTCTTATGGGTTTGCTTGAGAAGTTTCCCTCATTAGGATTGATTTGAATTGCAGAGGCGCGATCTATTTGTGGCTCATGCTTGGTAAAACAAAATGATTTCTTGGTTAGAGTAGTATCCTTCAAATAGACATGAATCAGTGTTGACGCGGTCAAGTGCAGAGCTATCGCAACTACGAGTTGAACATTTTTCAAATAGTTTCTTGCTATCGCAACAACAAATCTGCAATCGCCGTCTTTTTACAGTAATTTGTTTGTTTATATGAAAATGGATTTCTAAATATTCCTTTTTCGGCCAAGTTTAAAGGTATGAACATATTGAAAATAAACGGTTAATTTCCCGCACCTTTGCTACAGTGTATATCTAGCTGCGTTATACTGAGCCCAATGTTTAATGCAATTGGACAGCAATCTTCCCTGTGTTCCTCAAGTAATTTCCACGATAATAATATACCATTCGCTGTTTAAGTAATATCCATTTTTTCAGTTTCAAGATAAAAATGAAATCGTTAGAGTGTAATCGAAAGTCAACAAAAAATGAAAAGTATCTTTACACTTTTCCTTGTAGGAAAAGAGGTAGGAATTTGACCCTTGACATCGTTGATGCTTTAAATTTTGAATGTTTTTTTCCGTTTAAATTAGGATTCAGGTAATCAATAAGTGAATCGACGTAACTGTCCAAATCATCCATTCATTTGATTTCTTTTTACCATGGCCCGTGAATATTTTCTGAATAAAATTTTAAAACGTCGGCAACTTATTTCGTTTTGTTTTCGTTTATGCCTGTCCGATCAGAATTTGAATTTTCCATGTGGCAGCCAGGCGCTCTCTAGGTAACTGTATTGGTCAAACCGGTATAGCTTTTCATTTCATAACATTTTTCAATGTAGTGGACGCTTTGGTATTCATCATTTAGGGGCATCGCAGAAGATAAAATTAAAACTCAAATAAAGGGGAGCATGGGTCACAGAGGGAAGATAAAAGCGATTTCGTTGAAGCATCGAATAGAGCTTGTAATCGGAGACTTTGATCTAATTCCGATAAGGGATGTCACAAGCGTTGCAGTACTCATTTAGAAAGTATTTCGGCCGAAACCGAGTAGCTCCACCTTCTCTCAAATTTAAGGTTGTTGGACATAAAATGAGGCCAAAAGGTTCAAGAATAGCAAAAAATCATGAAGGGTGTAAATCTATGCATAAGCTCGCACAAATTATCGACATAATCGAATTCTCTCCTGATTTGAATATCCTATGAATGCCAAAGCACGAAATTTAAAGACCTAGAACTGACAAGGAACTGGTTTAAAAATTTTCACCTTGTATCAGCAAGCAGCAGCCGCACAATTGTTGGTGACGTCATAAACTTTGGACTTGGCGCCGAGCATCAGCAATGCCGTCCGAGTAACCGGGCTCGGATTCGGACTCTTGCATTCCTAATTCCGATAAGACGTGTGTTAATGAAGAAGTGCATTCATACTGTGATAAAACTGAATATGAATGTGGATTTCTGGCACCGGCTGATGCAACGACTGGAGTTCTTACGCAAATATTCACATGTACAAATAATGATGATTGCAAAAATAGTGATCCCAATTCAGTATGCGATACCACTAATACCAAGTGTACTTGAAAAGCTTGGTTGGTTGAAGCTGACGAGTCTTGTGAAAAAGAATGTTCTAGTGATTCTGATTGTCATTAAACAACATTGCTTCTGTGATGTCAACTACATGAGCGATGGTGTCGCCAACACGCAGAAATCATGTTCAGTCAATTCTGATGGAGGATGGACATTGCAACATCTACTGTATATGTAACATCAACTATGAAGACGATGGAGTTGCTTCTTGTACTCAGAAAAGTTGCACATCCACAACCGAGTGTGGACTTGAAAGATTGGTTTTGCGATACTACCGGTAGCAAATGTGAGTATTTGACAAAAATCTACTAATGGATACCAGGAAATGCACACTATGCGAAAACCACCTCAGACCCGAATGATCCGCAATATTGAAGCGCAGTGGGTGTCACCTGCCCTGGGCAATGGCAACATTTGTATACGTTTCTACATAGTTTTGCTATAATTCAAATTGTCCCTTACATGGTCCATTTCCATAAATGAAAACACATTACCATGCTTCATAGATGCTAAAGGACCTTCGATTCGTACCCGATAAAGTAGATCAACAGTTTTTCTGATCAACTTATCTACAGTTAAATTGAATTGTTTTCAATTTAATTTTATTTACAGTTGAATTGAATTGTTTTCAACTTAGTTTTTAATCCAATCAGAAAATTTATTTTGTTAGTCAAAGTCCCTGATGGTTCGCGCCTCGGCGGCGCGTTTCATCAGCGACTTATATTTAACAACAACAAAAAAGTTTGGACATAATTGTTTTCTGTCAAGGAAAATTGATGTTCTCAACAATGCTATATATGACGGAGTAAATCCTGAAACTTGTGCTTGTATTTTGTATAAAATACAATAAGATATACATATTTTTTTAAATGGGAAAAAGAAAAATTGCAAATAATAGTATTTGTGGGCATTTTAGTTTTTGATTGTTCCATTTATATATGTCTCACATTATTTTCCTCCCCGAGGTGCAAAGGGTTGTTTTGTTCCTTTTTAAAAAGTGCAGCTGAATGGTATTTATGCAAACTCTGAGAGAATTTGTCAAATTGTTTTTAAATGTTCACTATATTTTATATACATCGTATATTGCGGAAATACCTTATTTAATTTGCTGAGTTATTCGAAAACATTATCGTATTCAATTCGGCCTGTTTTTGTGTCATTTGTCTAACTATCTGGATGGGAATATGGTAAACAACGCTTTCAAACGCTGCTTATGCAGAATAATAGTTCTATTTTTATTGAGAAGTCAGACAACTTTTGATGAGGTAATTTGAGGTGTAGGTATAGATTCAGCAATCGATTAAATCAGTCATCAACGCGAGATTCCCAACTTGAATTTTCAGCATTAAAACCACTGGGCAACCACTATTTATCGATGTTACAATTTATCAATGTAACTTTATATGTAACTATCCTCTACTGAATGTCGTACGAAGCGAGTAAAAATAAAAAAAGAAGTGGTAGACGTTCATCATCACCCAGGCAGAAAAAACCTCTGCAGTTTACTGCAAATGGTTAGTTTTGTTTGAAATGTTTTCGCTTAGTGTGTAGTTGCTCTTTATCAAATACATCAGAAAGTTTTATTAACTAGTTGCGAAGGAAGATCTCTGTTATATTTAAGAATAATTTCAGTTTTTTCAAAAGCAAAAAAGTCTCGAAATGCTTTTCCAGAACCAAGTTACACAGGATCTATTCCCTATTCTCAGAAATAAATAAATATATTTAGTAAAGTACGAGTCAACGATGAAGCGCGGTCCTTCTGTGGCTCATGCTTGACAAAATACAATCTCCGAATGAAAAGTCCACCGTTCAACCATCCACAACCGATATATATCTATTGGCTGCTTCTTCGCACTAGATACTGCCACCTATAGCACTATTTCACCTTTCAGTACAGTTTATTTGCCATTTATCATATTCCAGAATTTTTTTCTGATTGCTAAATAGAAATTCATTTTTTAGCTATTTGTGTGGTTTTTGACTAGATCCTGACGTGCTCGCCAATTTTGCTGCGGGGCGGTTTTAAGAACTGAGAATTGAGCTCGCCATTACAGTTTAATAAAAACCACACATTATAGAACTAGGTTGTCCGGTCCGGTTAGCTCAATCGAAAAAGCGTTTGGAATATTTTTCGTGCTAAACATCACTGATCGTTTCAACGAATGTTCGAATCCCGCCAGAGGTCTGCTGGACACCTCGCGGGGCACGGTAGTTCAAGTAAGCACTGCTTACAAATTCCTCCACCAACCATTCCCATGTACGGAAAAATGTACAGCAAAAATCTACAACACGGTGAGGACAACACGGTGTTTGCAGAGGCCATGGTTTTTGATATACGTTCTCATCTATAGATTCCATCCTGAAATCAGAAAACTCCTGGGTGATGCAAAAATCTACACTAAAGTCTCGTGGATGATTACCGACATACAGAGCAATTCTATTTTTACGGCAGCGAAAACTAAAATCACGATCATGAAGCAATATTTGACAATGTCGGCAGAATATGCCACATGGTGAATCTTGAGCCAAAGCACTGTAAGGCATTAGAGTACTGCGGAGTCGGGAATTTTCGAATACAAATCGGTTCCTGAATACCGGGAATGCCAGTTTGAATGCGCTTGCGGATGCGCTTGCTAGTATTCTGATTATGTTTGTATGTTTGCGAGTCGTGGACACTCGCAGCATAACGGGAAGAGGGATAGAGGTAACTGAAATGATACGAGACTTAAAATTTAAGTTAGCGATACAGCTTTCTTATTTATTATTATTTATTAAATCCGCTGCAACACAATTTCAAGTTCCGCAAAAACGCTCGAGTTTTTTCTTTCTAGAATATCTAATTGTGGTGGCATTTGGCAATTACTGTTAACTATAGAAAACGGAAGTCAAATAATTATTACACTAATACGAATGAAACTAAAACTTTCATAACTCCGAATTTCCGAGGATTTGAGAAAAAATTATTATGTCACTGGTATTGCTCTATGCACGCCAGTAGTTTTGGGAGACTTTAATTCGTGTATTTTATGTTGCTTGTAACTAGGGCAGGAGGATCAATATAATGTTCTCAGGTCAAAATACAATCAAAATATTCTTGACTTCGACCAAATTTAATTCGGTTCCTTAAAATGAGGGAAAATGGCAAATTTAGAACTCTTCTTGTCAGTTTGCTTATGTCATTAATAATACTCAAGTTTTGTTTTATTTTTTAAAAATGTTCGTGCAAAGCAAGGTCGGAAGCCTAGAAGAAACCAACTAACGGCCACCTAAAAAAAACATTCCAAACAGAACTGAACTGTTATGGTAAAGTACAATGAGTGCTATCTTCCCTGGACGATGGTGGAACCATATAACACTTCTTTGTTTCCTTTTTCAGTCGCCACTTACGACACACAGGAAATTCGCTAAGACTATGTTGATAATCGAAACCACCACCTCTGTTTTTTATTCAGGTTGCATGAAATTAACGATTCGATCAGCAAAAGCGCCTCCAGACGTATCAGACTGAAAATCCATTCTCATACTATTATTCAAAGCGCTCATGAATTTGTGGATATATATCACTTGATGTTTATGAAGGGAATAAATTATGATGACAAAAGCGGAACATTTGACCCGATTCATAAAACATTCGAATTCCTATGATTACGTTTTGCACCCTATTTTTAATTTAATTGAATGGCCTTTTTTATATACATTTCTGCCACCTTTGCATAGAGGTGGGTTACTATCATTGAATCAAAGTTATTATCTCACAGTCATTAACTGTTATTATCACTTCAATTTGATTATATTCATTTTTTATTGTTTTTGTTTGGTTATCATACATATTTTTGCCAGAAATAGTTATGTATAAATCCTCGACCAACGTAAAATGTGATATTTTAATTTCTGTCGTGCTTAAATGTCGGTATTGCATGTTTTTTGGATAAGATGCTGCTTAATGTTGACTGAAAACATCGATGTTTTTTATCCAGATACCCGGATTCTGAATGCAACACCATCTGACTATTTTTGACAAGATTAAAATAATTTCAGGTAGAATAGGAATTTGAGCAAAATGATGGCGGTTAAAGTAGGTAAATCATAAATCAGTAAAACTAGGAGAAGGAAATTTAAAATAAACTTGGTGAACTAGGCATACTGGGTAAACTCTGTATTTTACCCTAATTTTTCTACACTAGTTCAAACCTGTAAAAATAACTGTTGGAGGAGCGCTTCAAACTCATCAAGTATCTAGTCATACTGATATGGCATAATCTATAATTCTTGGATGCATTGTAAATAGTATACTAGATTCATTCTATCACAGATATTACGTTCCAAACAAGTACAAGAACAAGTTTGATCAAAATTGATTTGGGTCAATTTTGTCGTTAAAAATGATTCGAATCACCGAATCAAATTACCTGATATTCATCAAACTTATTATATAATGAACATTGAACATATAAATTGCATTGGATAAAAACTTATTCCACTCACCAAATTCTTTTGTCTTTTTTGCGAAAATTTCTGATGTTTCCACTTCCCAGATAATATTCAGTCATAATATTTACTTTAATATTACTGATGCTAAATATTTTTGAAGTAAAAAAAAATTAAATTTCAATTTCACAGATTCTCGCTTCGGTATCATCGATATTCAGAGAAAAATGCTACTTCGTGTTTTTCATTGCGCCAAGTTTTTCCTAAAGTCATCGCTAAATCTATTTCGGAAATACACGTTTTATTTTGATTCCATATTATTGTTTTGCACAAAGTTTTTAATGATAATAATCTTCCGTTCGTTCCCAAAATTTACTTAGCTATATATTCCAAAATTTGAAGAAAAACATTTCTCTAAAATAATTTCCACTAACATACTTCTTTTTCAAATACGTCATAATGATTATTTAGATTGCAAACATATGAAAAAAATCATATAATATTTTATGCAATAAGTTTATTCCACATGTCGTTAATAAATTTAAGTTTTCACGGCAATGGCGAACACCAGAAATGTTTTATTTTACAGCATTTCGCCATCATGCTTACATGATACTTTAGGAATTAAATTGAAATTAGTGCTTGGCAAAAACGAAGGAACAGGAACTGGAATCTGATATAAATAACTTTATTGAATTGAATTGCTAATTCTGTCTAACTTATACAAATGGTCCTTTTTTACCTTCAATATTTCCTTATTCATCAAATTACTGAAATCTATTTCTTGCATTGAAGTTTCACTTCATTTTGCTAACTCTTTTTTCCAATCCTATTGATTGGGTATGATGGATTCACGCTTGATTCGAATAACTTGTGCTTCGAATCGTTTCGAATCTCCAAATTGAACTGTTCAGTTATAATTGAAACAATTCAATAATATCATTGAGCTGCAAATCGCCCCACATTAAATTCTCGAACAAAATATACATCTATCAACTAACATCTATATTCATATCATTATAGCAGTCCAAAAATAAGTACTTTCTAGCTTATCCGTTTATTTTCAAAATATCGCTTTCTCTTGTCAGTTGAACAACCTGTGTCTGATCTAGCGTCAAAAGCTGTAACAGAAGAGGTTTAGGAAGAAGTTACTTGGTTACTTTTGTAACGTTCTTTTCTGTAATTAACTTAACGTCAGTCAATATCCCTATAAAAGCCATAACTAGTGATGACACATGAGTGTTTGCGAAACTCGTGAAAAAGTTTATCGCTTTGTTCTTTTTTTTCGAATCAACCGACAGTTTCGGTCCTCGCAACTTACAATAACTATTTCGACTCGTGCTTGTTTGTTTTATTGTTCTGTTTCTTGGGATTTTGTGAAAAAAATCCGATTTTTGATTTTTGTAAATTTACTCAGATATGTTTTACTGATGCCAAGCAATGTTTTAAAACGATTTTAACCAGATACTCCCTTAACAAAATAATTCAAAATATGATTTTTAAATATGATTTACTGTTGGAACGCGCCGACAAGACGCTTTCGCGGTCCATCGGTGACTCATGCCCGACCGAACACAATTTCTGATCGGGGGCCACCAGAGAAGGCTGAGTACCTTTGGTTCTGAGTGTGTGTGTCATCTGAGCGTTCCATTACATGAGTTACTCTGAGCAAGATTTTAAATCATGAAAGTGCGCGGAATGTTTGAACATTTTAAATATGCATATTTCCCTAACCTGTGTGAAAACTTCAATTTTTATACAATACAATTTTTATACTGTTTGATAATAATGTCTAATTTATTATATTCTTAATAATCTATAAGCATGGAGAAAAATTGTTTGAGTTGGATGAACAGAGATTTCATCCTCGCCTACTTTGAAATACAACACAATACGGAGTAAAATGGAAATATTTGTCAAAATACTCTTGAAAAAGTGCAATGGTGAATGAATCGTAAAATTTTTGGGCGTCTATCCCAAAAATATTGTTTGAAAAACTGTCAAAATTCAATACACAAAACATTATTTCCAACTAAACTACGTAATTTTAGCCAAAAGGTATTTGATGATCAGTGGCGTCTTTAGAACTCAAAATAGTCGAAGGTAAAAAAATATTAAAAATTTTCTGGGACGGAATTATGGCGCAACTATGCAACACAGACAAAAAACCTTGAAACCTGTTTTTACTTATATCACAACTAAATAGCGGCGCTGCACCGAAGGCTCTAAGAGGGGAGGGGGTATGTGATTTCGCGACTTAAAAATGGCTAAATAAGTGTGATAACTACTTTTGGAGTTTTGTACGCTTTAGAGCCCCCAAAAGACCACCATGCAATAATTTGTTTCGGTCGACCAGGTTTACCAGGAAACCACGAAACCTCTTCAAATACGCTGGTGGAGGTGTTATTGTATGTTGCATGGATATAGTATGCTACTGATTGGATTAAAAAGTCGCTTCTCATCAGTGGAACACATTTCACAAAATAAAGATTTCGATTGTGGTCGCCCAACGAGTAATACTAAACAATATCACCAGAACTTCTTCTTTCAGAAACTTAAATTCAAACGAGAGACTGATGAATCGTAATCAAAGAAATGAAATTTAATTTTTTCTCAACCTGGAAATATCGAAAGGTTATGTAATGGTTAATCTGTTAATCGAAAACTCGAAAAAAGAGAACCAGTGCGCAAATACCTTTTCTCTTTTTCATTTGCGGACGAAAAACTTCTTCACGTTGCTAGGTGGTTTCAGTATAAAATAAAATGTCTGATTGTGTGAGATTCAGAAGGTAATTTACTGTTGATCAGTTTAGAACAGCACTAGTTAGGTTCTTTATAATATTAAGAGTACCTAACAACCATTTGGTTTGATATATAAATTCTATATATTCTATATATATATATATATATATATTTATCTAATTTCTGCATTTGGGTGACAAAGTGGGGTTATTTTTGCTGTATTTGGAGGACCATTTTTTTCGGTAGACATTTTCGCGTCCCCCAAATAATTTGAAGGTCATTTTCTCCGTGAACGAATAAAGCTGAGTTGTCATGATTGCAGTTACAGATAGATAGTCCACGATTTTACGCCCCCACAAGGTGTCAACGACCAGCCGACAGAAAAAGTCTTTCATTTAGGCTACCAAAAATTGGTGGGCTATAAGTGCTGTGCTAGTTTTTTGATGATTTTGGAGACTTTTGTTCACACCACATTTTTAGTGCCGTGCACCGTTTATATCTTGACCAAAACTTGGTCAGATGAAATAGGAAATTTTTATTTATGTATTGACACCCTAAAAATCCAGCGGAAATTAATCTGGCATGGCCTTTTCACTAACAACGTAAAATCAGAAGGATATAACTTTTGTGACTGGTCACGTGATGTCTAATTCCCATTGTAAACAATTCAAGTTGTTTCCTGCGTTGTTTGATGTGGCGTTGGTGGAGTGTTGGTTGCTGTGTTTGGTGGCGGATCTAGCGTATATTCAAGAAGAGGGGGGGGGGGGGGGGGGGGGGGGTTAAAAGTTGATTATAGGAAGAAGCTATTAATTATTATAGGTGAAGATGCTGGTCGGGACGTTGATAGACACCAAGCTATGAGGTGTTTTTGATCCAGGATATGCTGATGGCTGTGGGACATACCGAATGCAGGCACAAGTACTGTGCTGTAGTGTTACAGGTTTTTCCTTGTTTCTCTGTGTCTGTACCGGTAGGGCAATGTATATTACCAGTATCAATTTGCCGAAAGCTTAAGATAAGATTCCAATTTTATATTTTTGTACTCACATTTTTTTCCCTTCGATTTGGTTATGAACTTGGCATGAATCGCTAATCATCGAGTGGGAATTGGTCTTTCAAGAATGGCCAGACATAAAGCAATTATCTACAATTCCCAATTACAACGCTAACCAAAAATTTAAATCATTTCGAAAAGTATTTTCAAAACAAAATAGTTAATTATGGGAAGTGAATTTTTTTCTTGCCTCCTCTTGAAATATGCGAACTTGGCAATGTTATCTTGTGCTTAAATGATGGATTGTAGGATATCTATACGATGCCCATAAAACTTTAAAAGCAAACAACAAAAAAATAATATTTCAAAAAGTTGCAGCAACTCTGAACTATACTGTATAGTCGAATCAAAACCTCTTCTACGCATTAGAATTAGTCCTGTTAGCCCATGCCAAAATGCAACAGTTAAGTCTTGCTCTAGAGGGGATTGCAGGAATAGTTGTGAGATTTTACAGCATTGCTCTATTCTGTGTTGGAAAGACTCTAGTCACCGTGTTCAATCACATGAAATCACCTTTCAAAAAATCATGTTGTCTGCCGAATGCCGCTGCATGTCTCATCCTGCATCAGGGAAAAAAATGCGCCCCATAAGGCTACAACACATGTCATGCAATGTAATTTGCCGTGACTTCTGTGTTCATCGACCCAATAATGATTCTAAGTAGATGCTAATAAAAGGCAAATTAAATTGTCATTGCTGTTGAATGGATTTACTGATCGACTTGTGATTATTAAATATGTGACTCAACTTGTGACTGGAAAGTATATTGCAACACTTTAAATTTTGGTAAGTCTTGGACTCGCAACTTGTGTGTTTTTCGACTTGGGACTCAAGCTCCCAACACTGGTTATATTCGCTTAATAGTCTAGGTGGACAGATGAGTCAAATAATAAGTCTGGCTCAAATAGTAAGAGTGTTACCCTTCTTATTGTCATAACGCATGAATAACGGCAGTCTTGCATGATCAGAAGTGTATTCAAGATGTTTTTTTTTAGCTGTATTCCTAGTGTTTATCTGCCAAAAGGACAAAATCTTGCTTTCTTTGGGCGTCCGAATCCAGATAGAAAGTGCAGCAAGGCAGACAAAAAGTATTGCAATGCAGTTGATTCACTATAGGTTTTTATTTAAACCAAACATCGAAAACAGAAATTTCAATATTCCAACTTTACTGATTTATGATGAATTATTGTGCTTTTGTCAATGTTCTTTTTCTCTATGTATACTCATTTTCTTGAGGGGGGAACAGCAGAGTTCCGATACATGACATAATAATATAACTATGAAAAGTCAGAAAGATCAATTGCCCATTTATAACTAACTTGGTTCTGAATGATACTAAATTTTGTAAATGATTTCCAGCTTTTCTAGTATCATGTAGAATGCTATGTAGTATTTTGCGGTTGAATATCATGCAAAACTTTTCTAGTGCTTTTCACATCAATAAATCTACAATGTTCCAAAATGACTATTAGCAAGCCAATAATGCAAAGTGGAGAAATGTATGGCCGAAAAACCTTGACAGGTGAGTTTTGAGTAGGTTTTAGGAATGACAGGTTTTTAGAATTAAATTGGTTTTGTAAAAATTCATTGATTTGGATGATACCTTGGTTTACCATTGTTGGAGGGACTCGAGTCATCTTTTTAAATGACTTGACTGTCACACCGTCTTGGCTAAATACCACTACTCGTACTTGACTTGACAAAATGCAGGAGGAGGAATGAGGATTTGTCTTTAGACTTAAAAATTTAGCCTGGAATTATCCTCCTGAAAAAGCAGGTCGTCTGCTGTTGTGTTAATGATCAGAGAAGAAAAGGCGCCTCCCAGAAGTGTATAATGCATCACCTTAAACCTGCTGTGAAATCCGCGTTGGGTCAACAATTTGTCATTGTTGTTAAAATGGATTTAGAAATCGGCACATGGCTCGACTTGCGACTCGTAAATGTATGACGCGACTTGACTTGTGACTCGGAAATTTAAATTTTGTTAAAACCTGGGACTCGTAAACTCTTGTTCTTTAATTTGACTCGAAGTGAAGTGACTCATTCCCAACACTGATAAAGTGGCATACATCATTCGTAGGGGTAGTCATAACCGGGGCCGACATTAACATCTACCTAAAGCTCCTATTAAGCAGCCATCATGTCCAGCAATCCTCGTGCGTAATCATACCACTTTGAAACTGAACCTGGTAGCTGGATCATCAAAAATCACAGGTTGAAACATATTCTGCATTGATTTTACTGACTGTGCTGACCAGAAAACTGTTTGATTCGCCCAGTCCAAGGAACAATGTTTATTTCAATTAATTTCAATTAACTTATTTGCGCGAGAAAACTGAATTACTGCAACTAGAAGTTCTCTTATTGTTCAGCATTCCATCATCATGGGTGTTTTGACATTCACTTTTACATGGCTCTATGTTGCATAAAAAGAATCTTAAGAAAGTCTGAATCATTAATATGTATTTTCTCAGATTTCCTGTTGTGCTAATTGAAGAATAATGATTACATTGGGTGTATTGGTTACATTACATCAGTTACATCAGTTTGCACAAACGCTCTGAGATTCTCCTATTCTGACTGAGGATTCGTCAGATGAAAGGGATTATGCGCTTAGTTCATCAGATTACATCATCATTGGTGTAGTGCTCTATGGCTATTATTATAGAACTACAGACCTACATATATCAAATAGAGAAGGATTATAATGACATTCTTACAGGGTACGTTTTTTACTCTGATATTCAACAATTATTTATTCAGTGTTTTTGCATTCTGTATATATAACAGGTCATTTCCCCTCGTTCTGGTATTTTTTTTTCAAACATATCTGTTTTGTTGGTAATAGACGCATCATTTTTTCGCAATATATTTACGCTACCTCCAAGAGTACCAGTAGCTTGAAATATTAAATGAAAATATTATAATTAGATCAATTCATACATTCTAAGTATTTCATCTTGTTTTTATATAACTTATTTATTATATCTAGGTTCATTTATTTTGAATATTCATTAATATTTTGACAGGTCTAAACAGCAATGGGGTTGTATGATTATGATGGTACAGATATTCCTGATAAAGAATAAAGATATCTATGTTCTTCACAATCTACATACAAATCTTCAACATTGCCGCAATAGATCTGAGCATGATCACTCACGAAAAGAGACAATTTTCAAATATATTACGGAGAATAGCTATTTCTCATAAAAGCAAATGTGTTTGATCGAAGGGGATATGAGGACTGCCTATTAAACTTGGTCATGAAACATTGAAAAGCACAAAACGATTTAATTTCACTACATTACGAATGTCTGAAAATCTCCAGATCAGCTCTATTCTTTTTCGAAAGCTCAGCAAATTACATTGCTTGTATTTCATCAGTTGAGCATATCAAAATAGAACTACGAGTCTACCTGGTGACAACCATTGATTATTGAAAAGCACATAAGTTTACAAACATAACTGGTTTTAGTTAAAGTCAAATAGACAAGTGTTGACTCATAGAGAAAGTAAAACCCAATTCTATGTTTCCATTCATAAAAGAATTGTATGGGAGCGTGCTGATGTTTTTTGCGAAGTACTGATCACTAAGCATGGATGTCTGCCTTTAATTCATCAAGGCCTTGGACTCAACCATTTGTCGAACTGACTGACTGCTTTTTGCGCAATTTCGCATGATCTAACAACCAGACTGGCAGAATATCACCTACTCTAATACTTATACACCCGAGAGGAAAGGTTTCTATCAGAAGTAAACTTAGCAAATGCGCAAATTTAGGTAGCAACGAAACTAAATTAGGAGCTTTAAAATTGGCAATACTGCCATGAAATAGCAGTATTTTTGGCTTTGAAGCTTTTATAGCCATATGAGGAAAATGATATAAACATTTTATTTCGTCCACCCGAAGAAAAAAATCAAGACTCTGCCACCCTGCCAACAACTATATCTGAAGTCCGAAAATAGAAATAGGAACTTAATCGATGATTAATTGCATATAAACATATGTTGATTTTGTCACTTAAACCCGAAGATAATTGACAATTGTATTTCCCTGAAATAAAGGAAATTTTTTCTATAATCGAAAATTTCAGGACATTGGGATTTATCTTTTTCCCAACAAAGTTGGAATGCTGCTTTTCATCAAATTATTGCCGAGTTTAAAAATGTTAGAATTTAGAAGAATTTTAGACGAATATTTCTTATCCAAATTTATTTCTTAGAATGTATGCAAGATAGTAAATATTCGCTTTTGGCAATCCCGATTAGCCAGTTTATTTTCATATTGAATCATTTTGAGTAATTAGTCGACTACTTTTTTATGCGAATTCAATTCACTCTAAGCAAGGTCGGAAGCCGCACTTAAAAGGAACCAATTAATGACTACTGATATGGCAAAGAGCTACTACAAAAACTCCAGAATCAACATTCAAAACAGAACTGAGCAATTATAAAATATACAGTGAATGGTGGATGATATTAAAACCATTTACTACTTTTTGAATCAAGAATTTTAATACCTCTTATATGGTCATGAAATATGTTAGGTATATTCTAAACCTGGCTCCCAACCAGCAAACATGTTATAAGTTTTTTTTAATCATGCTAAAAATAAAAATGCGAATCACTGTTATGGATTCTTGAATATTCAACAGACTTCACTAAATGTGGGTGTGTTATTTGTTTGAGAAAATACGAGTTTTTCATTAAACCCAAATGTTGAATCCATCACGAAAATGAGTATTAAGTTTCGACACATATATAAATTAATATAAATATTTAATCGCATTTGTGTTTTCAATGCATATAATTTTTTTTAAATATTTGCATTTGATTTATAATTTACTTTTTTTCAATCAACACGTCCAGGCTGTCGCAAAATCTTAATATTCATCCCGAAATTAGTGTCGGTATTTACCATATAAAAATCAAACTAATTCAGTAATTAGTCCAGTCAAACTACATATTGACCCTTGAAAAAGGGTCTAAAGCTGATTTTTACCTATTATGTAGGTAGCCAAAGGCTTGTTTTTCAACATAACAAAAGTTTACTAAAATCAAACTTTACGGAAACTCCCTAAAATGATCAGCTGGGGTTAGCATATAACTATATGAAAAAACAATCAGGATACTACTTGTGAACACGAATGCCCCTTATTGTTACGTTATGCAGTTAACAGCATATTTAGGCAACATACAATCCCATGACCAGGTTTGTTAATGCTCTATATCACGAAATTTGTGAATGAAAAGTCTCTTTCCTTCTTATTATGACGTCATCATTTCGGGGTGCTTTAGACCATTTTTTTGGCGACTTTTGGGCTTTCCACAGTATTTTGACTGGACTAGCTAGATGTTTAAATTATCATCAGTATTTATCATAAATATTTATCAGTCGATATTATGAAATCTAACCGTAATCATTTTTTTTTTATTCCACTGTATAGTGTAATATTATGCAGCGGCGGTGGAAACATTTTTTTCGCCCTTTTTAATCATAAAGCCATCATTTTGCAAATAAAAAAAAAAAACAAGAAAACTTATACAAAAGCAATTTCGTGCCAGATGTGCATGAAAATTTCGCCTAATATGGTGAAATTTTTGATTTTGCTTATCGCGAATCGAAGCAAATATTTTGGAGCCTTACTTTTAGGCGTGGAAAATTCTCAAAAATTTGCGCACAACTTTAGAACGCATCAGTTATTCATGGCTGTTTTACATTTTTTCATTCTGCATGTAGCGCAAATATGACAATAAAATCGAATTTTTTTTATTTTTATTTCCTCTGATCGTTTTTTCAGGAAGCGCTTAAAAATTGGTATACAATAGGATTTTGATGTTTATCTTGTAGAAAGAAGCAGAGAATACATTTATGACTGAACACAAGTAGTTGATCCCTAAAAACATCTTTGGGAGTCATCCCATTTCACTCTCCAGTTTGCGAGAAGTGGAACTCACCTCTCACCAGCCTCTTGACAGCGTCCCCCAAATGTGGACAATGTCGCCCAAATGCAGAAATTAGAAAATAACATTGAAATATAGAAATCGAAAATATTTGGGCGACTTCATTTGGCAGACATTCAGATTATATTTTTTGTTAAGCCGTATATCTAGCCGTGACTCCAGCCTGACGTCTGACGGTGTTAAATAAGGGCATTGGAGTGGTCTAAATAGCTATATATGCCGTAGAAAAAAAGTCTCCCAAATGAAGAAAAAAATATCATGTACGCCAAGTACAGCAAATAGATGTATATATATATATATATATATATATATATATATATATATATATATATATAGAATTTGTACTTGTCGAAGCGCAGGTTGCGTTGGGCTTGAATTATTCGCCTCTAATTAATTAATGGTCGAAACGGGGAAGGTCCAATTTTAAATTACTGCAGATGATTCACTTACCACCAATTGGGCTTTAATTTACCTTACTGCTTTATTTTAATTTTACTTACCTTGCAAAACTTATCGATGTGTCCTTCCACGTTACGATCCATTTTTTATAGTCACTTATTGGAGTGGATTACCCAACGGTCTAAGATAGACGACATTTTTATATTGCTCACGTTTTAATGCGTCGTTTTGGCGCGGTCCATCATCGACTCATACTTAAAAATTAAATTTTTTTAATTGGAAGTGTCGAACATGTTGGACAGTAAAATTCAATCAAACAACGCAGAAAGGTTGAACGAGCGAGTCATTAAACTTCTACGGCTAACAGTAATTTTTGAACCCCTGTCCTTCAAACTGCTATACGTGAATGACGTCGACATGGGAAGGTGACTGCGGTGGAACTGTCATGTCTTTTTTATACAAATGAATAATCATAAGTCATAATCAGTCATAATCATTTGTCGACAAACATATTGTCTAGTTCAATAAAATGTGAAGATTATTATATCATAACGTACTTTAATATCGTACAGAAGCTCCAATCTATTCATTTTTGCTAATTTTAGATATGATCAATATAATTACTTTTGCTTTATGTTGACGCCGTCTCACAAGCAGAATGCACCTGATATATATCAGAAGGGCAGGAGGGCAGCAAACAAATGGAAGCGCGGGAGAAATTCTTACAAAAAATAGCTTTGAAGTGTTAAAAATTGGAAACCGTATAATGGATAGAAGTTAGACTAATATTGGCCATGATAATGTTTTCAAACGTTGCAATGAATTTAAAATTAATATTTGTCGTGGTGACCGACCCAACATTCATAAAATATATGCAAATGAACCTACTGGTTTATGGTGACCCATCGATGCCACGTGAAAAAATAACATGCCTTTGTAATTTTCTGTTTAAATTCCATTTCATTTTGCAAAAAAGAGGAACTAAAAATTAAAAACGAATATATATTTGATAAGATAGAAAAAATAAGAAGAAAATTTGACCAAAAAAAAGAAAAGTTTTCAACCTATACCCGATAATCTATAGATTCATGGAAAGGTGGGAATCACGCGCGGGCTACGGTACCAATAACGGGAGTACAGGAAAATGCACACTAGGTAACTGGGAGGGGAGGCAGCGGGGAAGTTCCTATACTAAATCTGTAATAGCGAGAAAACAATTTTAAGAAGCGAATCCTAACAGTTTGTGTAAGCGAAGTTAGAATGAGGTTTGGGTGGGTGAGTCTGTTAACTTGTGCTGGAGTTGAATTAGGTAAGTATTGGGGTAGGAAATGGAATAGGTTACATAGAATTGGAATTTCCTGTTACTCTTTGTGTGTTTTTCACTTTTCAGTCTCGCCTCATCCAGACAAATTCACTATTTAATCACAAAATATCCTGCGGAATTTTCATCGTAGTCTGCAGAAAATTCCTGTACACAAAAAAGTTTAGTTTTCGTATTAAGTTAATCCCGAATATTCTGCAACGCGTTTTGGGCCACCAACAGTCCCATCATTGTCAGACGTTTTAATTTTGATTTTTTGCCGTTATTTCTTTTTCTTTTTTCCATCTCAATTTATTCGCGCCAGTGAACATGAATTTAGATTATTAATGTCACAAAAGGGTGAGGTTGCGCTTCCAGACCTGCTTAAAATCAATGTATCTACTCCTTAATTTCTAGTAACATTGTCTCTATAAAGACAGAAAAAACTGTAGCATATGATTTTTGGAGTGGTAGATTATCGCCTTGGTAGCACTCACTGTGATTTACTATAGCGGTTTAGATTTGTTCCGGATGTGGTCAGTGGGAGAACAGTTGCTGATATCACATTCTGTAGCGTCTTATCGACGCGATCATCAATGACTCAGATTCAACATAAGATATTCTGTTCATTTTTCCTGACTGGGCGGTGCTGTTCCTACCTTAATTAAAGTGCAATTTAAAAAAAGAGGGTCGAGTATTGTTTGAAAAAAGGGCGATGATAGTGATACGTATCATCACGGCAGCATCTTTCAAAAACTATATTTTATTTTGAGAGTAAAGATATAGCTAAAAGCAACTGTAACATTAAATAAGGTATAAGCTATACTTCAATTTAAGTCGGGTAACCTAAATCTCATTGAAAATGAAGAGATATCCTACTATGTTTCTTTCCAATACTATAAAATAAAACATCAATCGTTGTCCTTCACAGTAATTTTTTTTTTTTTGTAATATTGAAATGAATCTCATTTTTCATCTAAGTTTGGCGATATAAATCTATTACAACTGAACAGTTAATTTACTGCACTCTCGCAACAGTGTTTAACTGTGTTATAATGAGTCCGAAACAATGTCTAATACAGCTGGGCATTAATCTTTCCTGTGTTCAACAAATAATACCCTCTTTTTCATTTTGAAGATAAAACTAGAAAGAACTATTATAGCATCATCAAAATTCAACAGAACAATGAAGTTTACCTTGACACTTTTTCTTGTGTTTTTCTTAACTAGAAGAGGTAAGAATTTATATATTCAAGATCTTCATCGTCAATGTTTTCGAAATAATAAATATTTCCTCTCTGTTTAATAAGTACTCAGGTATTCAAAGGATGAAACAGGGTAACGGACAAAACCGCTAGATGAATACGACTTGATCCTATGGCCAAACATGACACCTCCTGCAGATACCAGTTCCAAGTTGGGATTTAGGTTTCTAAAATATTTGTTAACTCATTTTTCTGTACATGGACAAGGTTGTTGAAGAAATCCGTACCCGGCGGGTCCTAGAGCCACCGTGCGCCGCCGAAGTGCCGAGCAGTCTTCACGTATAAAATCATACCGCACGGAATGCGAACCCAGGATAATCAAATGCGTAGCTCGAAGAGTGCCAATTAAACTGACCGTATCACCTTTTTATGATTAATACTATGATGTTAGCACGCTGTTTAACCGTGATTATCGTGTACAGTAATATGTATTACAATCGTTCCCAACAAATTTGCCACACTCTGCATACCAGCTGACCTGGGCCAACAAATTATCGCAACGAAATAGCGCAGACCAATAGTAAGTCATAACAAAATATCCTAGAAAACTATTTTTTCTAATTGACAGTGACATTGTATATCTAAACTTGGCGACATAATTAGTAACAAAAAATGGTCACATATATTGATAGAAATTCAATCATATTGAGGCATGTTGGTGAAATACGACATCGATAGGCGTTCATAACTATGTCTCGAGAAAAACTCACTTGAATGGCTCATGTTGGTGAAATAATAATTTATAGTAAGTAATTCCCAACCAACTGATTTCTCAGCTCAAAAAATGTTTTGTTATACATGGGTTTCAGATGGACCGCACCACCAACGAGAAATTAAAATATTTATTGCTTTTTGTTGGTAATATTTGTTACATAGCAATTAAACGATATTTTACTACAGGTCAATCAACGTTACCCGGGAGTTGTTCTGCTCCTGATGGTGTGTGTGGAACATCGAATGCTCCAAATTCAGAAATTTGTATTGGCGATGATTGTGCCTGCAATGTTCATTATGAGGTGAGATAAAAAAAATTTGGGAATGAAGCAACACATTGTATCCTGAAATATGGCGTTGCAATTATTTCATTTGTACATTCCATCTCATCAAAGGTCAAGTACAATCCACGCATGGACCAGCGAGATCTGATGTTAACATTTGACTTTAAATTTATTTTCACTTATAATCCGTCGAGTTAACGTAGCTTTAAATTTAAATTAGGTCAAGTATCAATAATAATCTTTTCGTAAGAGTATATTTGCAATCTCGCATGATTTTGATCTAATTATTAAAGTTAACTCAAAGTTGTTTGCATTTTTCGGTGGACAAAACACTATTTAAACTTCTTTTCACGAAAGAATCATATCTCAGTATATTTGATTTAAAAGTCTTATTAAAGTGACTATGGAATTCACCTAATTTTATCTCGATCATTTTGACAATATTTTATGGCGAATAAAAAGTCCATAATATAATGATATTTCAGTTCATTTCAAAATAATATCACAAACTACATCATAAAGGTTGATGGCAGCGATCCCAATGCATGTGCAAAGATAGATTGTTCGAGTACCCCCTGTACTGCCAATGGTTACTGCGATACAACTGCAACCCCTGATGAATGCAAATGCAAGAGCAATTTCGTTGATACATCGAATAGAGCTTGTGATCGGAGAACATGTTCAGGTTCCGATAAGACGTGTTTTAATGAAGAAGCACATTCATACTGTGATAC
>OZ023138.1:7981206-7991713 GCA_963675895.2 Styela plicata
TACTTAGTCGTAAAACGCAGGAAAAGATAAATTCGCGCCGCGGGCCCATGAAAAATGAAATTTCATCATAATTTTGGCTGACTTAAAAGGGGTGTCGGTGCGGAGGGGCCCCTCTAATGAATACTTTCAAGTGCAAAATACTAATTTCCTCCAAAAAAAAAGACAACATGCTTTTAGGTTAATCAAATGCACTATTGAGCGTAGAGCCCCTCAAAACAAAACCGGAACGGAAAGCCACCATAACGAAGTGAAGTGGGAGATTATCTTGCCCTTGTTAAATGGTAAAAAATATATTACATATCCTCTTTGTTTATCCTTTTAATCCGTCTCCTACGACAATCAAGAATATCATTTTTGAACAATACTTGGGAAATACGCTTCGAGCTACTCATTCACTGTTCTGGACCATATCCTTTGAAGGGTGGGTTATATGCGAGAGGTCTGCTGGACTCCCCACCGATGTACGGTGGATCGCCGCATGTGCTGCTTTACTCGGGTTCCTCCCCATCGCAAAAGAAAATGTGTAAACTGTTTCCAAAAACCGACTCAAAAATGCTCCTCCGCCTATAATCCTGTATTATGTAATCCCGCGCCAGGAAAACCAGACAATCATAGCTCGATGTAAATAGTTTAATATGGAATAAGGTTAGAATCCAAAAGGGGTTAATTAAAGTTGTTCGGGGCTTAATGGAGAACCTCAAATTATTGGCCATAATTTAATTTCAGAATCGCAAATACCAACCCAAAAACACGCACAACCAATCCACCGTAAGGTTGGAAAAATAAAATCATTAACATATGAAGCGATTATATTCACCATTAAAAACCGTGAAACGCGAATTGGTGGAAATAAACGAAACGGCCAACAAACGGTGACTAGTCGCGGAAACCCTGACACATGGTTTGGTGGAGGAAGCCGTAAGTATCGCGTACGTAAACAACCGTGTCCTGGCGAGGCAGCAGCGAATGAACGAAAGGTCATTCTCGCTGTTTACCCTATCACGCATCGCCATGTTTTCGTTCAATGTCCACAGTATAATTGAAACAATGCTAATTTCACGCTTTGGCATTTATAAAAGCTAGCATCCTATATGGATATAAAACTATCAACTAGAAATTAATTCATATAGTACGACGTTACATCGAGCTCTTACCCGAGAGTTTACTATAGAAGTCCATGAGAGTCGGGATCCCTCTGCCCCACTGTTCTAACGATAAATTGATTTCTTGCTCCTAAACCACCCGACAAGGAAACGAAACAAAAACGACGTCTTTGAACGTAATCACTAGTCCAGTAATATTATGTGATGTTTAATTCACGCGATCAACTCTTATTTATACACAAATACAGGCGTGGGTATCCATCCTGAAGAAAGATCAGTTGAATAAACATATAAAACCAATACGTGTGCAACAATAGTCAGAAAGCACCCTATTTTGATATATACCAATCTCCCATGAATCCTCGCCTTCTTGACTCGATCAGACTTTGATCAAACATGACTACACGGAGAAATTGTCCGAGCATTATTGAAGAGAAAACATACGTATCATAAATTTTAAATAGGGTCATTGGATAATCCAAGCACATGTCGTAAGGAAATTGTTTAAATTTTCCATCGTAAATTTTTAATTTCAAACATTTTGTAATAGTTTAGTCACGCGTTTACCAACCTGATACTTAATAAACTTAAGTTCGTCCTTATTTTAAGAGTATAATATTAGTAGCGATATTGTTATAGAGGATCATTTGATCACGAAGCTTTGTTTCCACATTCTTTAACCAATTTCGTGGATAAAAAAATAATTGTACAAACCAAAAAGAGAATGATTTTTTTTAACATAATTTATACGCTTATTCGCTAAACTACCAAACTAAGTAATGCCTTTGGGAGAATGTTTGTTAGTTTTCAGCCTGAATGTATTCAAATGTATGGAGAGATTTTTGTTCAATAAAACATGTTTAAAGATCGATGGCGTCGTTAAAGGTACAAGCTTGGGAAAAAACCTACAACAGTACGAACAATACTTCCCTCTCTGGTAGTTCCCGACAAGTAGGCCGTCCCAGCATAACCTTTGGTATATCAACACCCCCCACGAACCTATGAAGTGACCGAAAAGACAATGAGATTTTGATCGATGTGGTATTGTTAGTCAAAGCAGACATGATCCCATCGTCCAACCAACAAAAAACAAATAGAGTATTGATGCTCTGAGAAGTAGAAAAGTTTATTTTATGTTTTGTGAAGATTTCTTGATAATCAGATACGGCGTTCTGTTAAGATTGCGGTGACGTCATTCTCAGTAGGCAATAAACAATAAACGGTCACTGGTTTATATGCCGTTTTTGCAGCACATAAGCTCTCATCAGTCCAAAAATTAAAAATAGAGTTTTGGTGCTCAAAAAAGTAAAAAAAGGGTTTATTTTTTGTGAAGTTTCGATTTTCCCCCGAAAATTCTGGCAGGATTCCCTTTTAAGATTTCGGTGACGTCCATGGCTCATCTGACATCGTTCAAAAAAACAATGACTCCATTAAATCTGTTTGGTGTTGCGGTCACAGTAATATGGAGGCAAAACATAAGTTTATATAATGTTATATGTATAGGCATAGTTTATTTTTCAGGACACCTCTGGACTCACTAAATGCGATACGCAAAATAAAGATAGATACAATTTACAGAGTTATTAGGAAAGCAAAACAAAAACCTGAACCAAAAAATAAAAGAAATTTTAAAACCGTGCTAACGGAAACAATTTTCAAGGAAACATTATCAGTAACCTACCGGTACGTAAACACGCGTTTGCTGGTTTTGCATTCAGCAGTACCCGACAGACATGTTATTGAGTTGTTTCTCATTTATCGTTATGTTTTTGCCTTATTACCCCTAAGCTCCCTCCTTCTTCAGTGAGGTAACGGCCTGATGAATGTAAGCAAAAAAAGGGGGACACGGTTTTTTCTTGCTGTCCCAGGCGTCCAGTCATTTTTTTTCAATCCTAACAATCGTTGGGTAGGTACCAAATTTATTGGGGTCTAGTGAAGTTTAGTACCATATTCCCGAATGTCAATAAAATAAAAAACTGGCAGAATATTCTCTCATTCCTAAACTAGGGTGCTCCAAAGCCGCAAGCCATTCTGGCATTGTCCCTCCCGGGATGGGATGATTATTCTTGCAAACAATGGAAATTTTATGCATTAATCAGTAATTGTGTGTTGTAATTTAATGCATCGTTAGCTCAAATCAGTTAAAGCATTGGGATGCTTTCGAGCCAAGCATCTGTGATCATTCTGTCCGTATGGTTTTGAAATTCCATTACAAATAATGAATGTAGGCACGAGGTCAGCTGGACACGTTGCAGGTTACATGGTGGTTCACCTGCTTACATCTACCTGCAGGCCGAAAACCCTTAACCCAATACGGAACTGGTCTCTGCTTGAGAAGTCAATGGTTTGGTATATGATTAACCTATATTCCTCAGCTTTACCTTCCCACAGGAAAAAAATGAAATGTAATTCTTGTAAGTCTTTTTCATAGGTATATAAAAAATAACATTACCGCATAATTTTTTCCCAGACATAACATACTTAATTGATTTGTGATTCAAAATGTAAAATCGAATTTGCATATATACTGGAATATTACAAATTATCCAAAGTAGGGGGCCAGTTAGTAGAAACCACTAATTTTTTTTAGCTTAAATAAAACCAATCTACTTTAATTTCATAAAATGGTTGATGTAACGTATAATGTCGATTAATAATTTTGTGGTCATCAAATTAATATCAAGAAAATATTATATGTATATATAATTAATTACTTTTAAAATAATTTGTCATTTTCAAACCGAAAAATATGTGCAATTGATTTGGATGAATCAGTTTTTCTGTTAACACCATTTCGGTCTCTTCCTTCTTTTTAAACAATTTCATTATTTCAACCTTTTTGGTTCAAATTAGTAAGGGTAATTCTTAATTTTTAATGAATAAAATTTATTGATGCGCAAGTTTACATAACCAGTTCATTTTAAAATAAACATCTTATCTGGAACGCCAATTTTTGGGACTATTCGATGTATGGGTGTCGACTTTTTTTTAGCATAAATTTTGTATTTTGCCTCCAGGCTTAATATTGTTATGTTATGTTTTTTTGTTCTTCAAATGTGTTCAAGTTATGATATAGGATAATTGGACCTTCTCAAGACAACAATGACAATAAGACAGTCCAAGCAAGACAACCCCGCATCAATTATATCCCTCACATGATTTCAAACCTAATACCTATATAAACATATAAAGGTTATACCTCCAGCTACTACCACCTCTGACGTTCTGTGCGGGAGTTCGAAAGTTTCAGATTCCCATGTCCAGATAAACTGATAACACATCTTGTAATTACAGCTAAACCATAATGACGATCCATGAATTTCCTGTGTCTGATAGCCACCAGTTTTCGTATCGGGGAGGGGGGGGTGAAGATTATTGTCTTAAAAGTTTTACAATCATTTTGAGTTGTGATCGTTTGTTATTAATAAGCATTTTAAAATTTTTGTACCTAGGAACTCTTTAGCCTTGCTTGCTTCGCAAGTCTTGAGTAATATGATAGGTAACATATTCAAGTATGTTTTAAAAATAAATCCGTAATGAGCAATAAAACAAAGAAAATTCCACCTGGGTTTGAATTAACCTGCAGCTGTGGTATGAAGAATTTTGAAGAAATATAGTTGAGTTTTGATAAACTCTGCAAATGCACTTCATAAAACCAATGCACAGTTGCCCTGAACATAAAAACACAGTAACAAATATACCATAGATGTTGACTCAAAAAATGAGGAACAAGATGAAAAGTTGAAAATGTCGATGAGGTGAGGAGGTATTTAACCATAGAGGGAAGAAGAAAAAATGGGAAACCTTTCATTGGCAATTGATTCCATTAGCATTGAATCGTAGTGGAAGAAGTGTAATCAAAATCCTTATAATTGAATAAAAAACGAGTTTGTGTAACGAGGTGGAAAGTATTATGTTTGATGTTCGGAAAAAAAAGTGTTATCTCCAGTATATTTGGTCCATCTTTTAATTTAAAAGGTGTATAGAATAAGCAGTTTGGATTCTTGCGAGGTATCATGGTTTTCCCCCTATGAACCAAAGCTTTTATTTCCGATGGAATGAAAAAATTGGCAAAACAAAATTGAAGGCCGAACACATGGAGCGCTGGAAAGATTGTTCACTAGAAGAAGTAGAAAAAGAAAACGACAGGAAATGCTGACAATGCCACATTGTAAAACTTGACAACTGGCAATGTTTGATTGGTAATAGTATAAATGAACATATATATTCCAAAGTGAAGCAGGTGTCCTATCGAGCATTAAGAAATATTGTTCAGAAATTTGGGGCATCAAAAACATCGACGATTGGAAAACGATTGCATAGAGAATACAGAGAAGATGCTATGCATTAAGATTGGTTATGCCACCTGTTGAACATTTGGTTGTTTGTAATCCATGGAATTGGAGCATAACCTGACAGACATAAAATTGTTTTGTTCTAATACCGATGCTTTTTCGTGTAACGTGCCGTCGGGTCCTCAGCAAAACATTTTGGCTCAATTACACTGGACGAGTAGAAATTTATTTAACCTGTTGAATGGAGATCAAAACTCATTTGTGGATAGACGGAATTGTCGATCTTTAACATTACATCCCACAAGAAAGGACTAGTATTAGAACGATTAAGACAATTCCTTGAACAACAATGCAATGGACATATTGTATTACACTAGTCCACTATACAGAAGTGAAATTGTTCATGGTCTGTGCCAGATGGAAAATTGTTTGCTAAATCAATGGAATGTTTTATGAAACGCAATCCAAACAAAGCTGGAGAAAATCTCAAGTGTTTAGCACATTCATTATGGAAACAGTAATCAATGCATGAATAATATGACAGGTTATGGTCACTCAGAATCACTTTTTCGAAGAATACCTAAAAAAAGAAAGGCGAATCAAAATATCTAACAATTCTGAAAACCGATCTTATGTAAATTTCCTTCAACAGAAAGTTTTGAAAGTGAATCTGGCTCAAATAAAATTAGCCATGGACTAAAATTGCGCAAATTGAAATCTCGTTGGTTTTTTTCTCTGAAAAAAGTGTCAAAAAAAGGGAACTGGGTTTTTGTGGTGGATAAATTTTTTTTGTGTGGGTGGATTCTTCCTCTACTAGCCATTTTTTTCCCTCTCTCTTCGTGGTCAGCGGCCATGTGATGGAAGGGGTACTCAAGAATGATAATCCATCCCAAAAGAATGTTTTGTCTATCGTATAATTCAATTATATATCAATCCATCTGATCCGGTTTGCATATCGTTTTGAAAACCACGTGATTAATCAGTCACATAAGCAAGTATAACACCTCTACAAACAATGCATTGGCACAATGCTGTTAATAAAACCCCTTACACAGAAATGAACCCCAAGCAATACACAGCAGAAGCACAACTAAAGAAATGACAAAAATATCAGAGAGAGAACCGAAGTAATTGATACCCCGATGGCAACCTCCATGGATTTTATCATATACTGAAGAACCAGAGTGAAGTCCTGGAAGAGGAAGACTGTGTAATAGAGAACATGGTATGAAATTGGAGCTCATCAAACTTGTAAAGGAAACTGGGTCATGTCCACATCACCAGGTTGTAGTAAAGAAAGGTCCTCTTATCTAAAAAGTATTTTCGGAGGAGGCTTTTAAGGGTTGGGAAAGGCAATATGGGGCAGGGCTCGTGGTTCATCATCTTCAAATATAAAAGTCTGATGAACTCAGTGTCGATTTGATGCTTCAATTATAGGTGATTGAAGAGTTTGGATGATATAGAATAAATGATTCAATCTTCAGGAAAGGCTTGTTAATTTTCTATAAGCAGTGTTTGGATCGAACCTCAACCGGTAAACGCGCAAAAAGAAAATTTCGTCAAATCATAACAATATCATCAATATCAAAAAACCCTCAAACATGTGAACCAGAAGTGCAGTCAGATACTGTGTCCAAACAATGCTTTGGGTTTAGAGTGATCGTTTAGATTATGAACTACTTGAGGGTTTTTTTAACAGAAAAGTAGATTAAGGTTATGCATCAATTACTTCTCATACCCTCCTATTGGAACAGTCGAAGATGTTGCATTGTTTGTTTTTAATGCAAATTCCCACCGAGCTCATCCATGTCACAAAATTTACCGCTCATAAAACTATCATCATGAGTACCCTAAAACTGAAATAAACACTTGTGAAATTCAAATGTGCAATGTCCTAATACTTTTTAAGTACTGTTGCCCTTCATATTCAATAAGCAAAATATTCTGTTCTGAAAGACCTGTATCACAATATTAAAAAGAATCCTTTGATGTTCGGTATCACCAAGATGTTTAAACCAAATCACCATACACTGTCCTAATAATCAGTAGCAAGCAATCAAGGCCTTGACTTTGTAGATAAGATAGATTGTTGGATTTTTAATATGCAGTATAAATGCATGAATGATACACATCAATTTTTATGCTATAGTGTAAAAATATCAGAGAAGCTGAGGTGGAAAAACTACATTTTTGTGATTTTCTTGTTAATAGCTAACCTTAAGTACCGGTAGAAAGAATTAAAGGAATTGATTGGTAGAAAGGTTTCAAATCTTGGGGATGGAATAAAATGAATCTAAATCTATTTTTGGAACAGAACTTTACACGTCCAACCTCGCAGGAATTATTTTGGCATTTTTGTAAGGGGGGTAAAACGATGGAAATGATGTCCACATGCTAAAGAATGTATTTATCGTTGTTTTGCTTCATAATGCCTTGCACAAAGTTTTACCCACCACACGGTGTCCAAATGATCATGTCAAAATGATAGGGATAATGTAATGACTTAGCATAAAAAATTTATATTTCCAATCTGATACTTTCCTTTAACGTAATTGGACTTGCAAACTTTTCCTGGATCACAAAAAAACCTTGCAAAAGATCATTGATAAAATAAGCTAGAACAGTTATATAGCCTGAATAAACAAATTTTTATTGAGTTGCCGATTACAACGCTAAATATAATCATTTTTTACATTTTTAGAATAAGAAGTTAACCAAAATATTTTATGATATGCATGAAAATTTTTCAAATTCTTTCTATGTGCTGCTTCCTAAAGTTTTATTGCTGATTATATAAATAATATAGACTTTCACATCTTCTGACTGCTATTTATTGGTCGTTAATATTCCATATTTTTCATACACCAAAATGGTGTAATCCTTGATTATTATGCTTACTCAAAAGGAGTATATTGTGTAAGGAATGGGCAGTTTATAAATTTTTATCATGCGGGAGATGAAAGCTGAGTAATGTTTTAATAATAAATTAACTTGTCCGCTAGTAGCTACCTTAATCATAAATTTTAATTTATGAATTTGTGTTTGCGACTTCAATCAATAAGACCTATTTTTCGATGGCAAGATTGTATATTTATTGAAGTCCTAACCCATGGATCCAAACGTCCATGCAATTTTTATGGGGTTGCCCCGGTAGGCTGGGCAAGAACCGAATCATTTTGAATTCAAATAATTTTTTTCCTAATCTGATCGAATCGTTGGAATTTCATAAAAACAAATATCTTATATTACCAATTGCAATTATAGTCATCCCAATATCGATCGAATAAGGAAATAATGCAAGTTAACGAATTGCAAATATTAACATAAACTTTACTCAGAAAGCCATGTAAATAGTTCATTTTTGAAAGACGAAACGCAATCGATTATGGTAAAATTAGACTGAAATTGATTGCCAATTTTTTTTAAGATCCTTTAAAAAAGAAAAAAATTCACATTCATTTAACAGTTTTTTGTTCCTACTGACTGATTTCACATTGGATATCCAATAAACTTTACTTTTGAATCACCGAAACGAGTGTGCCCAGCCCTAGTGCTGGGTTAAGCGCAATCAGTAAATGAAGCTTGTGAATAATGCTTCGAGCTAACGCATCTCTGATTTGTCAAGAACGCAGGTTCGAATTCTGTGGAGGGATGATGATTATAATCATAACGCAATTTCACGTAAGCACTGCTCACGCAGCCTTACCTCCACCCCCAAAAACTCACATCCACGCACAACAAAAATAAGAAATAATTATGAGTCCAAAAAAAAACTTCATCTCGATTCAGAACTTGTTTTCTTGCCCGAGATGTCGGTGGTTCACCATATGATTTACGACTGTTATTCTTGACTTTACCTCTTCCCCGCAGGAAAATAAATAAAAATATCCTATCCCAATCGTTCCTAAAGGTTTATACGTGTTCTTTAGTCTACAAATTATAGAAACACCCGAAAATCTTCTTTCGCTCCATAATCACTTGCCTTCGGGCGTAAGAAAAAAAACTGTCCATGAAAATTAAAACCCTTTTTGCCAAATACATTCTCGAAATATAATAGATTAATATTGAATTGAAAATTTTGGAATGATTATATCATTCATTAATGTTTCGACATAGTAATCACCTTAGTGAATAAAAATCAAGTACAAGTTTTTGTGCACATTTCCACTAATGGCCAAGTAAAAACTAAACTGTCGATAAAGACATTTCTTAATCCAATTCCCGATTTATACTTGAATAGCAAGTGGCTTTAAATGCTTAAGGATATACAATCAATAGAATGACCCATTGTGCAAAAAAGATGAGTCTTATCCGTAAATTCCGACCACAATAATCTAGGCAACGTCCGAAGGTTACTATCTGAACTTCTAAAATCATTTTTGGTCAATAAGGTCCCATTTATGTGGGCAACTTTTCTTTTCCTGGCCCACTTTTACCTACGCCCGATATTATAACGGCCATTTTTTAAGGAGATTTTCTTCTCCTCGTTCCTTAAAAAATAAAATTCATCTGATCGATCCAACTCGATTGGGCCCCCAATTCGCATCTAATCTTTTGTTGTAGGTTCCACAAAACGGTTTTGTATGAAGTTTGATTGGCATGGCTTTCGAAACTCTCGTCACCTTTGGCACTTAATTGATTATGGGAGATTTTCAACTCATTGCATTGCAACCTTTCTCTCAAGCGAATTTTTGATTAAAAAAAAGTTCTGAATCCCGTCTAGAACGATTAAATATCCGAGAGACAGCAAAAGAAATCATATCGGGCGATAATCGATCTTTCAGATTTCAGATTTTTCGCCTCTCAATTCAACTGGTATCTGGGAATTTGGTTTTGGCTTTGCGTTTAAAAAAAAACGCATTTTTGGTGGGACCTGCTTCGACTCGTGATAAGATGATCCGTTTGAATATAATATCAGTCTAAACACCTAATTAAAACAGAAAAGAACAGTAATTATAACAACAAAATTCCTGTACCATACGGAAGAAAAATATTAAGATAGCTTTCTAGTGGGGTGGGGTTGGGTAAGCCGCTTATCGTGAAGCAATGGGCAATTGTTGTTTACTCGTCTGAGGAAAAACCGCATATATGGCAAAATTAAATTGAGTT
>OZ023138.1:7997378-8007782 GCA_963675895.2 Styela plicata
CGTATGATGGTCGTTTGGTAAGGCTGCTTCCGACTTTCTTAGGGTTGATTTATTTCCAAAAAATCCTACTTATATTACAGGGAAGATGGCTATCTTTTCGGCCTTGATAATCTCATTGTCATATTCGAAGAAATTCTTGGCGAGTTGAAGATAACAACAAAAACAACAGACGACAACACCATACAATCAACGGAAGTAAACGACAATATAGAACCCACGCCTGACGAGAGCAATTCAAACGACGCACAACAGGGCACAACGAATCACCTTTGACATTGACGCTTTCCAGCCAATCATCAGCCGAGAAGGCCGATTCTACAGCAACCGCGCCAAGTGATGGACCCGCCTCTTTGGCGTTGTTAACAAACAATAATGTTCAAGAAAATATACGAAAACCACTTTAAAGCGACAAACCGCTTCGTCAGAGGACGACGACACATATCTATCAACGCAACAACTAATCACTTGGTTAATGACGTCACAAATGACACTAACAAGGTTGATAGCGTAATCACTAACAGACATTCCACTTGCCACTGAAAAAAAGTATAAGGAATACAAGAATCCAGCATTTCAGACGAATCTAGGGGTCCAGTCAATGCCTACGATCTGTGCGTTTGTTTCCTAGTTAGGCAAACCTAGTGCAATCTTGGGGGTTGTCGGATATATCCAATCACCACTGGCCGACCCCATCGTCGAAATCTAGCCGGGGTGTTGCCAGTCCATCCCCTGTCGGAGCATGTTCGTGTACACAGTTATCACGATTCCATGCACTGCGGACGCTGAACTAGTCCTTATAAATTGTAGTAAATCGAACAAAACGAATCAAAATATTTTCTCTCTCGTTGCGGATAGTGGGATGTGGAGGGCGACCAAAACAATTTGCTTATATTGACAAGTAAGATGTTCTGAAGCATATTTCTAATAAGCGTGATGACACACAATGGAACCGCATCTGCAGAGTATGCTGCCCTGATGGCCCATTGCTTTAAATACAAAATATATTATCAGTGTGCAACGTAATGAGGTCAATTTTATCACACAATGTGCCGAAACGTGTTTTCGCTTGCACATGCGGCGGTCCTTGTAGTATAACATTGTTGAACTGGTGGAATTTCGAATAATTCAGCTTCTATTCCGAATAGCGGGGTTTCACTTGTATTGAACAAACTAATCGACATCTCAAAGGTTATCCCCGTGTTTCTAAGAATAATCTCGAAATAGTCGCAAAGTAGATTGACGACTCGTGCGGTTTGCGCAGCAAATCCACTACTACAGTACTGAATATCGCTATTTCAATAATCGTCAAGACAACAGATAAGGTAAAATTATAAGCAGATAATGCTCAATAGAAGACCCAAAAATCTAATAGAACCGTGGGTTATTGCAACCAAAAGCCCTCGTACAATGAGGAGCTCGAGCACCTGTGCAATACAAGATACAAGAAATACCAAAATCGCAGCTTTATATGTTATTGGGCTTATACTAAGTATTATATGAATGGGATTGCCATCCTCTTCCAATACCAATTGCCTTTCCATGTTCGCGAATAACCGAATACCATAATTCACATACATATCAGAAACCAGAATTCTGATTTAATTTTGAAAACAAAAATAGTGACTAGAGACCTGTTATTTATACATGGCCGGTTTACTGACTCGACGAAAACAAGTCATGTGATCAAATAGCTCTCCATCGATATTTGGGTAATCAGTGGTTAAATACATGGCACATCTTTCAAACAGATCTCGATTTAAGACTAACGAAATTGATTCAACATTGAATAAACGGATATCGTGTTCTTCGTCCACACCAAATCAGAAAGTTTTTATTTCGTCATGTATTACCCATGAGCAGGCTCGTGGCTTAACAATTGCATGCTTACGACGCAGCTTGTTGTTGACAGGATTTGGCAACTAGTCTAGGTTTGTTTCGGAGGTTGATCATACGACCATTATGATGATTTGTAATAGTCAAACCATATCTCTGGCCTAATCGGTACATTTACATTTATGCCGAAGTCATGAGCCACAGATGATGCGACCGCACCTCGGCGGGTGAGATGAATTCGGTGTTGTACATACTATACAAATAGCAGTTTAGGTGAAACAATAAAAATGCTATGAATGTGGAGTACGTTTCAGTTGACTCTGTACAATATCCTGGTATATATGTAGTGTAAAAATACCCTAGTTGAAGCGCGGCGTACAGTTGTAGCATCGTTCGAGTAATATTGTTCAATAGATATATGGCCTTAGTTTTCATTTTTATTGCCTATTTCCAATGATACGCAAGCAGTAGAAAAGAGTAATTCACATAGGCATTGAAAAGGCTTTTTCCGTTGTGTATTATAGATAACAGCGTTCACCATTCTCGCACTACTGACTATTGTTTAAGTAATGAGCTGTGGCTTCAGAGCTCTCTGATTTACCAAGTGCGGGTGATAATGTCATAGAAATGTTTAATTGATGTATGCGCAGTACACTCGATGGATGCGCGCCGTACTGAGTCGCAGGGCCAACATGTGGACCCAAATGCTGTGAACAATAATTTAGAAAGTTGCTGCATAGCTTGCCGGAATGGTGAGAAAATATGGTATAACATCACCTATATTCAAATTACATTCTTAAAAAATCATTATCGACATAAACTTTGTATTAAGTCAAACACGTTTTAGGGTGAGAAAACAGCGATAAATAAAACTTGTTAGTAGGGTTTATATTAATAATTGAATCTTTAGTACAACCACATCGGACTGGCGTCGGTTTCCAAGAGAAAAGAGATCAAATGGTTAGGAGCAAAAAATGAGTTTTTTTTTATTTTGTGGAATCTGTACCAATTTACCGGGGTGACCTAAGGAGCCGATGAAACTACATACTTTCAAGTTTTGTTAAGTCGAATATTCTAGAAATATGAATGTTAGAGAATAATTAATTGTTACTATAGAGAATGAGATTTAATTTCCGAATGTAATTTGGGCCGTATTGTGATGTATATTTCAATTTGTGACATATAACCTCGCATATATGGAGTATTTAGGTGTCTCATGGAGGTACCTCCTTTAGCTTGGAGATTGTGGAAGAGTAAAAAATCGTAATCAAATACGGCCTAACTAACATGCTGTAATATAGTAATAAGAAGATAAAGATATATCGGTCTAGTGTAATAAATCACGTATTTTATCGGTATCCCAGACGGAACAATTTTTTTGAGCGCACCGGCGTCAAATTGATAACTTCTTTTATAGACAATGCGAGTCTAAATTCATCGATCGAAAGCTATTCAATGTGATAGTACTGGACCCGTCATCCTAAGTAAGGTAACGATCCAGGAATTCATTTGAAGCATAATTCAAGTAAATCATGAACTCATTTCTTCAAGAAATGTCTGGCTTCGGAGAAATTTATAAATAATTCGCAAAGTGAGTAGTCGTTTCCCATTGCTTTAATTATTGCAGCAAAATTAATGCGTGATTATTATGGCACAAATGTTTCAATTTTAAATATCCCATTTCAAATTGAACTCCAATCCATACCAATTCGTTGGTTTTCCATGCTTGGCAGCACTTTTAATTTATCTGAATGAGTAAACAACCGAAACCATCATTACACGTCATAGCAAGACTTCACATCGAGTGCACTAAACTTTTTCCCTGATTTCCTTCACATAATTTTTACTATTGTTGAGATTTGTTTATGATTTTCTGTGTTATTATGTATTTTTCTTTTATTTGTATGTGTGTGGTTTACTATTATTATATTTTATCAATAAATATTATTTATCTAACTTTATTTATATTATGTTTCTTGGATATATTTTTTTGTCGTGTCACTAATACAAAAATATTAATCAGTTTATGCTTGCTACCCTGATATATGCCCTGAAGCCCATTTTCGTTTTATGCAAATCAAAAAAATTTATCAATGTATCTAGTGTTATAAGGTATAGCTTGACAAAAGTACACTTGTTCACTCTACTAAGGTGTCTATTCGAATATTACATATTCTTCGAGCCATGTCCAGTGCAATGTGCAAATAAAAGCAAAATCAGATACGTCGCCGTTTTAAGTCTCACCGTGGACACTATAATCTCATTCGCACTTCTTCTAGCTCAAAATAACAAAAGAAACATGTTCTTTTATAAACGTAGCATAGGCCATAGATAACCGGCGCGCGCCTTAGTCGACTGCGATCCAAAAGTGTATTTCATACTCAAACCGAAAACGGAACATATGCAGTAAATATTTGCGATGGGGCTTTCTGGAGCGATTTTTGTGTCATATAACAGTTCATACCATTACCCAATTCAAAAATTTCAGATTATTGGTCAGCACAAAGACGCAAAAGAAGGACCAGACGCGGTCTCATCGACGCGAATCCATCAGTAAACACATCTTTGACAATTTTTTTTTTTCGAAGTGGTTTTGAAAGTTACCAACGGTATGGGACCATCGATAGGTCGGACATCTGCGAAGCCGGGAAACTTATTTCCGTGTTAGACATTTTGTACAAATATTCAATCATCAATATTTTGGTCATAAGCATGTTGGCATGCAATCCATGATAAAATAAAGATTGTCATTTGCAGAGGTCTATTCCAGTCTGAAAATTTATGAGAAATTCAACAACCAAATTACAAATCCTACTGTGAACAACGAACAAAAGATGTTGACGAACCACTGTACAAATATATCAAACAGCATCCTCAACAACTCAGACTAAGAAGAACAATCGCTTCACCAAAATAGCACAGCAACACCACTAAGTACGCCCCGTAGTAGCCTCTCATACCCATCTCCATCTTAATAACCATTGATAATAGAAACACACCAGATACAGTCAATTCCGCCACCCAGATAGTTTACAATGAACCAGTGAAGCGCAACTACTAGATCAACCAAAATTAACACCAACTTTCACCCACCGCCATAAAAACCTTGCACTCGAATATTACACCCCTAGAATAAAACCATACAGCCCTCCGATACAATATCCCTATCCTCATCTCAAGAACCATTGCCCAAACCACCTGCAGAACAACGAGGCCTTATAACCCCCAACTATTTTTCCGGTTCCCGACCTATACACTAGGTTCTCCATTAAATTGGCCGGGTAACAAAACCCAATGTAGACATAAACTACACTCAACCTACGGCTACGAACGCGATTGCGCTCCAGAGAGAATTGGTAATCCCTGTAGACCCAAAACGCCCCTCCTCCCAGTAAAGGGCACCCCACATAATCTATTGTTTCATGATTCGTATCGCAGGTATAACACATACCCACGTGTATTAACCCCCCTCCCCTACCTACCATTGATATATTAGTTTTTTGTATATGACGAATCTTTCACAGTTTACGACCCCATGTTTATGTATATGAATATGTTATTCTAGAGCGGGTAAATGTATTTTTTAGAGGAGTGAGGCCAATAGGTTAGAAATCATTTCCCCAATGCCTATTCCGACTAATGCCTAAACAAAGAATATTATTTACGTAAAAATAATGCAACGTGTGGTGAACCCTGATAGGATAATCATTCTCTGACTTAACAGCAAGACCTTAGCTAAGGTCAGAGTTACAAAATATTTACTGAGGCACGAGAATGCAACCAACTTCAGCTTATTAATATTCCAAAATTCGCTACAGTACGGAGTGCATGCCGTTAATACAGAGCGACCGTTCGACACTGAACGACATAACCATAAACGTACTGTTACCCAACCTAGTCCTGGTTCAACGCAGTGAATTTCCATCAGAAAAAGGATCTGGTTGCGGGGCATGTTGGCGAACACAAAATAAATAAACTCATATTGTTTAGTCATAGCTCCACGCCTGTTCTCAGCTACAAAACCTCCCTGTCCGATCCCAACCCCTCGTTCACTCTGCACCGTCCCCAAGACTGGCCATTTCCCCCCAACCCTGAAATATTGAATTAAAACACCTGTTTACACCGAAACACACACGCGCATTAAGCTGGCCGAAATCAATATTAAGTGAAT
This sequence comes from Styela plicata, assembly GCA_963675895.2. Taxonomy (NCBI): domain Eukaryota; kingdom Metazoa; phylum Chordata; class Ascidiacea; order Stolidobranchia; family Styelidae; genus Styela; species Styela plicata. The sequence goes on from OZ023138.1 coordinate 8,003,383, forward strand.
AGTGGACGCAGTTTTAGGGATTATACCCCGGCTGACGTTTTAGAAGTTGTCGCTCAGTGAGATGTACTCGTAAATAGGACAAGATTCGATTTATGTTAAAAACTAACCGCTTTCGTTTGCCTATATAAGAAGATGAGGTGAATGTATCGGCTATATGCCCATGCAATACAGCGCCCACAAGCAAACAGACACACGTTGGAATTGGAAATGTGATCTTTGGTGCTCTATTTTGATCAATATAATATCTCATAATGTATTATATAAATCACACTGAACGCAGAACCGTTCCTTTCGTTGACGGGGACGTTGACGGCAAAAAACCGTCGCCGTCTAATGGCTTGCCATTTTTATTCGTGAAATACAAATCTCAACTCAGCAAATAAAACAGAGATATGTTTCAATATGTACAAGTAATGGGTTCTACTACTTTTAGAATATGCCTCATTTTTTGTCCCACCAGGTAGCTGTCATTAAAACAAAATCTTTATATGCCTTAAGAATGGTAATAGTGACTTAGCCAATTATCTTACTACCTTGCACATAGACTGGAAGTGATGTGGTGCTATATAGTGATCCCTTCGAGATCAGCGACAAAAGATACAACGCAAACCGTATTCCGTCACTTACGAATTTTCGTTACATTACGAACAATGTAGAATTAGCATGAAACGTATGCAACTTCACGTCTTAGGCCTGCATAGTTCGAAAGCAAAAACTCAAAAAATTTTAAACCTTAAATCAAAAATTGTAGTTCGTCACCCGACACTATATTTCATGTAGCATTCAAAAAACGTCAAATTGTAAAATTGAGCTCCCAGCATACACCTTGAGCAACGCGAACAAATCACAGAATCTCTCTTCACGCACATAATTCACTGAGAGCAAAGAAGTCGACTTGCATTTACTTTACCTTACTCCACTCTTTCATATACTCTTAATTACAACACTTACTTATATAATACTTTTATTTTATGTATCTGCCTTATATTTTATAATCATCGGCAAAAAAATAAAGACCGAAAAAGTTTCTCCGGGCGCAATTAGAGAAAAGAAATCTCAATTAAAAAAAATTACCATAACCAGTAAAACTCCCGATATATGGCTGGGCATAAAGCCAAAATCACACCTGACGTTCCAATTTATTCATGACCATTTTTCCACTCAGGTGTTCCAATTCTCAACATACAAACCATAAAACCCCCGTCATTACAATGAGTATTTCACACATCGTTTTAAGAAAACTATAAGTTCTCTAATACTCCCAATAAATGAATTATCAAAACAAACTATGAAGGAGCAAATCGACTTTTCATAATTTACATTCATCAAATCATCGTAAGGCAGAAACAGAATAAAATTTTGACTAGGACGAAATCGAGAAAAATAATTATTCTTACTTGTGTCCCTTCTATAAATGTAGATAAAAAGTTAAATTTCATTATGCAATTTCTCCCTTATTCATTGTCATGACGGACGGGTATAAGCTAATGGGATTTTACTGAAATGCAAACTAGACAGTCATCGAAGCCGTAATTAATGTCAGGATCAAGATCCTTAATAAGTCCCTTCCGAATTGTTTATTAAATTAGTGATTGATTAGCAAAATATATATGGATTCACGAAACCACTCTGTCTCGAAAACTGACATTCGATACCATTGCAGTGGTTGACGCCACGGAACATCGGGTAACCCCATCGCAAGGTTATACATTGCGCTTGCTTCGCTTCTGCATGCCTCCGTGATTCTGCTGACATAGTCAGCTTCAATGAACAATTCATGTAATATAAAAGATTTATTAGTAAAAAATGGAAGATTTAAATATTTTCAATAGCGCAGCCAGACAAGCGCCACATACGATAACAAAAAAGACTATATGTGTTATAAAGGTTTTTTTAAAATACCTGGATATAATTTCCAGATTTGACATTTTCTAGTGGGAAATAATTGTTAACACCAGTAGTACCGCATAACCCTCACATCCGAAAGCCTTCTGGATACTATCTCAATTACCTGGAAACAAAACTATAAGCTTAAAACCATGCTCGATAAACACTTACAATGACCGATATTACAATTAAAAGCAAAGAATAACAGAAATAGAAACGCTAAATTGGTGAAGTTAGTTGATAACAATTCGCATTCAAAAATCAGGATATGTCGATGAAAAATACCTATAACACAGTTATCGAAACTAGATTATAAATTTAAACAACAGTATGCTTTTAAAAAGTCCAAAATCGGAAAGCAATTATAACGTACTTTTCTTGCTGAGCTGATTTCTATTGTAAAATGCTATGTTTTTTGTAATCTACTTTATTTTTTCTTTTTTGCAGCCAGGGTTATTTAAAACTCGATCATTTTTCGAAAATTATTGGCAGTGGCAGCTATTTCTGTCATTATTTAGTGGGCCAAAAATATTTTTTTTTCTGATGATTTTTATATTTCCTCTCCTGACGCACTTTTTTTTATAAAACCTTCCCTGCATCGAATAGTTAAATAATTATTTTTGATAAAACCCATTTCATCTTCTCTAACCGCAATGTGTTTTAAAATAGCGAAATAGAGCTATTGTTTGTAAAATATTCTCCCTTTTAAAAATATTCCAAATAATATCAATCAGAAATTTTATTTTGTCAATCATGAGCCACAGATGGACCGCGTCTCATCGACGCACACACATGCTTACACACACATGCTTAACAAAAGAAACTTTGACAAAACCGCTATATGTTAAAAATATTTACCTGAACCATTGCATTGCGATAGTGTCATTTTTATCGGTTCCTTTTCCAACTAGATATCTCTGTCCAACCACATGTTGAGCGGATGAATATCCCAGATGAGCGTATCCTTTCGATACATGAAAATGTAGATGGTCGTAGTAATAATATGATGTATAGATAAGAGAGAATGCCAATAAAACTCCAAACACCTAAAAATTGTTAGCAAGTTGTTTTTAAACGACGTATTTGTTTTTGCCTATCTTTTGCCTTAAGGATGCTTCTTGAATATTCAACTTTGTGATTTAAATGGCTCTAATACCAGTATGTATTTCGGTATGATTTGATGACATTTTGAAGAAAACAATCGTCAAATTTACCTATATTTCATCAGATGTTTTATGTTGATATACAATATCATAACGTTGCTATATACACAACAAATTTATATACACAATCAGAGAAATTGAATTTTCTGGGTTGTTATAAAAAAATTGAGTTTCAGAAAGCGGCTGAACGCGATTATTGTAAAATATTTTATCACTACGACGCAGATACTCGTGAATGATTGATATTTGAAATTATCAAACCAAACGTGCCATTTTCAAAATTCACCAGAAGCATAATTTTAGGTTAGGTATAGCAAATCATATCATCTTTTTTTTCTTTTTGTTTAGTTTGCAAGAAATTCGATTTTTCGAGATATTACCCACACCCAAGAAAAAGAACTTGGAGCTAGCTGCAAACTCCTTCAGTACTTGGTAGACGGTTTTACTATCGCCCGGGGCAATTATCACTCACCGCACTTTATTACAGTGGTGTAGACTTCTTTGAGATGTTTCCGCTAAGAAGAGTGCAGTTGTTGGTGTTATATTTTGGAGTAGCTTTTTACCACATAAATACGGCTGGGCAACATGATTCGGTGATTCGAATCAATTCTATGTAAATGTATTCGAATCAATCGTGAACCGTTCATAGAAACAAAAACTTGGTAAATTAACTAGAATTTTCATTTTTAACGACTAAATGCAATCGATTTTGGTCAAATTTGAAAATGATTGATCTTAGACATGGAGTATAAACAAATTTAAATAAATTAATATAAATTTCTTGAGAACAAGTTGTAATAGTAAAATAGGATTTTTCATATATATTTGGAAATCGTGATTCGATCCGATTCGAACAGAATTCCAAATTATTCGGTTTTGCTCAGCCTTCCATGTAAGTTTGTGTTGCTTGGTTCATTTTAAGGACTGATTCCAGTCTCACAGAAAACAAACGTCCATAAAAAAACTGTCTAAATGATTATTATCAAATTATCGAAGAAGAGATTAAAAGACGTCAAACCTCTAAAGCAGTAATCCACACCGGGTCTCTATTTCTACCTTGCATTCTGTATATAGAATTTCCAAGTTTTACATATCTTTCCATATCATTGTTAGATGGGGTAACGTCTGTAGCATATTCATCGCCCGATTCTTTTTCGGCAATTTTTCCTAAGCTTCGACGACGTCTCAATGCTTTGCCTGACATTGTAATTTTTTGACAAAAGAGACCAAGTGAAATATTGACCAACGCAATATTTATATAATTCTTTGTGTCCGAATACTTTTCAATAATTTACCAATATCACTATGATATATGTATTTATAATAAAGAATGGGGGAAACTGTTAAGCT